>VWZZ01004152.1:201704-264204 GCA_013399095.1 Psophia crepitans
AAAAAAAAGGAAAACAGAGCATGCTGCTTTTAAAGCAAAACCTGAGAACAAAACACTTTATGTCTGGTGGAACGTGATGTTATCAGCTTCATAGCTGAAGCAATACAAAGCAATATGCAATATTGTCATTATGTAAATGGTTTTGAATGTTGATTACTATAGGTAATGATGAAGTCTAACACTTACTTAAAAAAAAAAACCCTTCTTTAGCGTTAAATTACATAATTATCTAAGCATGTCAGAAATAACCATACTAAGACCTATTTTTGTCATAAGAACCCATCTTTACCAGTTGAAAAATTGTCCTTGTGATCGATTTTATTTTATAAACAAAAGGTGTTGACCTTTGGCATGAGAAAGGAAATGGAATCCTCACTTAAAGTGCTTTGCTAATGACCTGGAACACTTGCTTCTGAGGTAATGATATTATAATGTTTATAACGAGACTTTATAAAGCAAAAAGATTAGAAAGACCATTCTAAGCACATTTTGGATTCACAATTATTTTTTTATTTTATATCCTCCCCCACTCTTCCTCCCCATATTTGCCCAGTGGCATAGAAATGACTCAAAGAATTCTCTTAGAGCCTGAACTTACACCTAGAGTTTCTGGTGACTCAGGAAAGGCCCTGCGTATGACTGTCATGTCAAAAAGCACATCGCTTCACAGAGCAAATCTTTTAGAAAACCCATTAATTGTTTCTAAATTCCACCATTTATTGATATGAACTCAGTTCCGAACTCAGTGAACGCAGATAGGAGTATGCAGGAGAAGATGAGAACAAACTGGGTTAATATCTGCTATTAGAGCTTTTGCTTCTGTCTCAGTGGGACCGTTTATTGATCTACCACATGATGACAACCAGCACTTAAGCATTTTAGCGGTTTAGTCCTTTTTCCTTTTATACCGGAAATTTTATAATGGAAGGATGACTGATCTCAACCCTAACAAAAATCAATCAAATTCATTCTCAGATTTTAAGCCAAGACACATTCACTGCTAACCAACCTCCATCTGTGGTAGTCACATGCACAGCTTCGCTGTTGATGCTGTGGACTCCATTAAAAACTTGGAAAAATAGCTGATACTCTGTGTTGGGCTGCAAATCACCTATGACTATAGAGTTTGCATCAGCCTGGATCCTCAGAGATCTATTATCATCAGTAGAATTCAAGAAGAGGGTGTAATATGCAACGTCTCCTTGCAAATCTTGTAGTGCTAAGAAAAGAAAGGAAAAACATTGGGAGATCAACTGGGACGTATCCAGTCAGCAAGTTTCTTATCAACAACATTTATCGTGAAGAGAAAAAACAAATTTTATGCAGATCCTGTTATTTAAAAAAAAGCAAAGATTCCATCAAGGGCCTTCAATTTCACCCTTATAAGCAGAGATGCAGACTGCTCTTCTAAACCTGTTGAAATCACTAACAGTTCATCACCTTATCTGATACTGGAGAAAGCTTCCTTTCTCTAGACATCCCCAAGATGACAATGGAATCTGTGAAGTAAACAGAGATGTGCAGACCTTGCAGCTTGCCACTGTGAAAGGAAGGCTTTCACCCAGATAGAAGGAAGAAAGCAAATCAGATTGCTCTGTGGCACTAGTTTAAGATGGAAACCTCAAAGATTTTTTCCCTTTTTGCCCCTTCTCTTCAAACAACATTCCTACACTCCACTCCAAAAGTACAGAATTCCCGTGTTGGTCCTCCAGACATGAATAAGGGGCAAGTGCCTATGTCTTAAATGATAGTTACATTCAGCTTTACACAGATGGCCTTTCAGCCATACTGAAAACGAAAATCTGCAGTGTTATTTTAGAACAAGCATGATAGCATTATCTACATGTAAAGCTGTAATACACTCAGAATCACTATATTTACAGGGCAAAAAACCCCAGCTCCTCACATTTCTTCCTAAAATGTCTTTTGCCCAACACTACCTTCCCCAGTGAAAGGAAGGAAAAAACAAAAAAACAAAACAGTATGATTTTCTGGTTACACAGGGAAGGACGTCTACTCGCCTGAACTAGGTGGATAAACAAGGATTCCAGGCAAGTGTTGCTTCTCCATTTTTTGTAACCCAGATGTAGTCATATCTGCCCTTCATCAAACAGTTTAAGTTCAGATCTGATCAAATGCAACAGCTTTTGCAGTAAGCATCAAGATGAAAAGAATAATTATGAGGAAAACTTTAAGAACTAATACATATCGCTTTAGATGACAGACTGTACCACTGAACAGGACTCAGCTGATTGGGAAAGAGCATTGGTAGAAGCCAAAAGCATATTTTCAGATTTATAATACACAGTTTTGTCATAGAAATGTGATATGTTATTCTTATTTAAGTGGTACAGATCCAAGTCGTCAATGTTTTCAAGTCAGAAACCTTAGATAGGTTTTCCAGCAAAAGATAGGTAACAAGGCAACCTACATTAAGGACTGCCAAGTTCCCAAAGAAAGCAGAAAATAATTTAAAAACTAACATTATGAAAAAATGAAACGTAGGTATACAAAAGTTAATATGCTTATTGCAACATAAGTAGTAATAAAATGTGATAAGGTTTTCAAATAATGAATGGCCCCGTCTTGGTGGTGTGTTTAACCTTTGCATTCACAAACATATATGGAGGAAATTTCTAAGGTATGAATGAAAATAAAACCAGATTGCATTACCTACATCTAGAAGGTCAGGGGTTTAGATTACTAAGGTAATGAAACTTCAGTGAGCTGCTTCAGATCTATTACATTTGTCAGTTTTTATAAGCATGCTTACTTCAGGCATGCAATTATAAAATAAAGAGACTACATTTGTTGCAATTCAGCACCCAGTCCTTACAAAATCATTTGCATGTAAGTCATGAAGAAATTCTCCACTGCTGTATTAGCAAACCAACTAGAGAAATTGCCTAAATTCATTTTGAGGAGAAGAGCAAAAACAGAGAAAAAGGGGATCCTCTCATCCTGAAGGAATGTATATGTAAATTTTTATACAAAGAGATGAAATATACCACAAAGACACAGGATTTTGTGTACTAGTGCTTTATAGATTTCTCATGAGCTTGCATTAACTATTTCTTCACTTTCACTATTCTCATTCTGCAGAAATAGCATATAATAAAGACGAACATGAGGGAGAAATAGCAAAACATGCACCTTTTTTTCCCTATTTCTTTCCTCTCCTTTCAAGGACTCTTAGGTATATGATAAATCAAGACAAGGACTGTGTTTCCTATGAGAGCAAGGCAGACCAACATAAGTGATGGCAGGTTAACATCTAGTTACTGGAATAAATAGTAAGCACACTTACTTGGTTTTGACCATTCCACTTCTACAGCAGTATGATTAACAGCACGTGCAATGAGGATACTTCCTCTCTCTGGTAATCCTGCTAATGTAGTAGCAATCACTTCTTCACTTGATGTATATCCTACCTCGTTGTGCACTATGAGCTTGTACTCGTATGTTGTGTACCTAAAACATTTTAAAAATAATTAAATGGAACGAAAAATGCAGATGTCAAAAATATTTGCTGTAAACCTTCCTGCCTGCGCTAAAGTTTTGTTGCCTCTTCCCTCCCCCCCACCCAACAAGTGCAGCTGTGGGGGTTACACCATTGAAGACTAGAAGCAGTGTCTATTTTTTGGAAATAATTCAGCACCATTAACGTGGTAACAAAAATAAACCACATTATTTCATTTCTTCATAGTTGTAGCTTCTGAGGTGTTGAGAGATTATAGCTCAATTCAATATGTAATTACAGCAGTGGCAACCTGCCAAAATTTGGATCAGAATTTAATCAAATGAGGCTTTTTTCCTCTTTTGGGAAACCCATTGATTTTAACTTGCAGAGTCTCATTTGTAAAAGTGATTCACCACACAGCCAGGGCTCTCCCACTACAAAAACAGTTTTTAAAAGCGTCTAGGAATGCAACCTCATTTAATAAAGTAATTTTCTTCAGAACTCTGTATATTCAACTTACACAGATTTATTAAATACTTCATGTATATTTAGTAAACCAAGTGACTGTCACTCTATGATTTCTTCTCTATATCAATTGGTATATTAACGTATTTTAAGTGGGATTTCATAATCTCAAAATTAATTCCATCATAAAAAGCCCCCCCAAAAAAGACTGTGTAATGACAAAAACACGGGATCGTCTTGTTCGCATTTCCACTGAAGCTGCAGCACTTTGGGATAACTCTATTAACACAAAAAAGGAACGTACAATAAATGCCTAATATTTAGAGATTTTTCTACAAAAAGAAAAGTCATTTACATAGTGTATTTGATTTTTATTTTTTTTACTGTTTTACTATAGCCCTCCCTATTATGCAACTATTCTGTTTGGTTTTCAAAAGAGCTAAGCTTTAACAGTCCCACCAAGAAGAAAGCAAACTAATGGGAGCGCACTAGCTCCAACTGTAATGATAAGCACTGTAGAAGACCCGTGACAATATACATAACACATCTTATTTCCGTCTCTGTATTTCCTGTCGCTTTTGAACACGTAAGTATTTTCTTGGACATTGTAGCACAGGTGCAAGCAAAGATGAATGGAACCTATTCTTGCAATTTAATGATGAGAATTTGAGATTAATTTTTGATCTGTATTTCCAACAATGAAAGTAAAAAGTTAGACTTAGCCTACTCAAAATGAAAAAGCTACCTGAAAAAAATAGTTGTGAAAATAGACTTCTGGCAGAAATATAATGAAAATTCTTTGATTCTGAAACATGCTTAAAACATGACACAAATGAAAACAGATGCTGATATATGGATTTTTTTTTTCTGCGAAAAGTAAGGCTTGCATGGCTGCAGCATCTTCTCTCCAGCTACGCACTCATCCTGAGTTGTTGACTGCAAAAACACAGCTGCAGGTTGCAGATCCCTCCCTAAAAGAAGTGTTCAGGTGTTTCCAAGGGTTAGGCACACTTTTCTAGCCACAGCTCATTCAACCCAAAAGGTGAATGTGCCTAGTGACTTGTCACTGAGACTCTGTCAGAATTTATCGCCCCCTCTGAGCTGCTAACATAACTGCTGCACACGTCAGTGCTGCTGAAATGGGTTAAACGAAACCTAAAGGAAAATCTTGCAGAATTTCAAAGATGGGCTAAGAAAGAAATGGACACTTGGGCATGATTGGAGAAAAGAACGTTTCCACAATCAGTTATTGCAATGGATGAAAATAAGCAGTGACTTTCAGCAAGTAGGCAATGACAAGCCAGAGGCAGTAGCCCTTGGCTTGGTTTGGTCTATACAACCCCCTCTGGAGCAGAGGTCACATCCTGCTGGCTCCCATCGTGCTCAGGAGGGATACTCACACAGCTTTTATCAAAGTGGAAGCAAAGTACAGATATTTGAGGGGCAATAACTGACAATGACTGCAATCCTCATAAAGCACACCGGCACACAAGCACAGAGAACATACCAATCTTGAAACCATCCCTGAATGTTTTCCTAAGACTTTACCTACAAAAACAAACCAAGGCAGAATCCATGTTGCATCTTATGTTACAGGTTCATAATGCCTGTGCTTGCTTGTCTTAAAGGTGGTAGCCTTGACTTTGAGATACAGAAACTAAGGCTGATCAAGAGGAAATGCCTTGCTCTGTATCACACAGAAGCTCTCTAACATAGCGAGGAACAGAACTCACCCTCCATTTCCCCACTTTCAACACTCTGCATTCAACTATAATGAAGCTAACACAAAGCTGCCCTTAAATTAGATCTGCTCAAAGTGCAATAAATTCTCCTCTTGCCTTCAGAGATATTGGAGCAGTCATTAATTTGCACTTTAAAACCAGGTAAGAAAAACAATGCTGAAGGTAAGTTTCAAACGTTTCCCAGCTAGGACTTTCCAAACATTCTGCCTGGGCTATGACTGCAAACACACAAATCTAGAGCATATTATACATAAATCTAAATGGTTTGATTGCATAAGCATAGCAATGCTAAAATTTCACAAGATCTTTATTTTCATTTGTTTTTCAGAGCAAAACAATATGAGTCAAGAATGACAGACTAATAATAAATCCCTGCATATTAGAATGATTAATACCAAAGATGATGACAAAAAATATTTCATTACATAATTAATATGTTCACTACATAAAGACACAAGAAATACTTTGAACTATTAAACATACACTATACAAAATGCCAGCATTTGTTTTTATAGTTTTTGTAATCTCACCTGCTAAGACCCTTATCTTCATAAAACCACTGAGTTCCTGAGTAAATATTGTGCCACAGATTTAAATCTTCAGGGGGATTTGATGCAAGTGGTTGCTGGATTTTACGTCTCAGGAGCTCATATCTAACACAAAAGACAAGCAGAACACCAGGATTATCTCAACTAATGTTATTACACAAAATTATTTTTTTTTTAAAGCCACACATTATTTTGTTTTTACAGCTGCAAACTTTCTGAAATAGACATTCTTTTTAATGTTTCGTGATTTTAAACATTCAAGTACTTAAAAAACCTACTTTGAAAATGGAAAATGAAGCCCTTTCATTTGAAAAAATGAGTTTATTTAATGATTTACAGATTTTAAACTTGAGGAAATGCTATGAAGATCGAGCCCAAATAGCCCTGTAACAGTGTCTTATATAGACTTGACTGATGCCATCTGATATGCACAGACTGCTCCAGAATATCAAATGACAATGTCTCTCTCTTGCAAATATGCTGAAATATATAGCATTGTTATTACTGTTTTACCAGTAGTAGCAACTTAAGTGTGCATTTGTGTTTAACACGTGTTTGCAAAAAACACAGTGTAAATTCTGGGTGACAAACAGGCGTGGAATGAGCTAACTGTTCCATCCGTAGACCTGAACAAGGCACCTTTGTATTTGGGTAGCCCTTCACAACGTGAGCTTGAAAGTCCAAACTATTTCATCCTGGTTTTAATTGGTGTCTGAAGTCGTATTCCTGCTTCTGTTCCAAACAGCTAAAGCCCACCTTTCATCAGGTCAGCCATGAGACTGACCGATTTGGACAACATCCTTTCTACCCATTCTGCATCATTCACCCTTCATCATCTTTTACTCAAAACCTTTATGGAATTTATCAAAGATTAAATCTCGTCATGTCCACACAAACCAAAGGGGATAGCCTATTTTGCATTTCCTAATCATAATATGGATTACATAGGAAACTACACTCTAAATGAAATAAAATTGTAGAGATTTGTTAAAAATCTTTAGGATTACTATTTATTACATATTACAGGAGTGTTTTAATAGGACTTTTGCTTCAGTTTGATGGTGGTGTTTTCTTTTTTAAGGCATCAGATGTTTGCACACTTCCTACTAGTTGTAGAACCACTCTGGAGTTGCTTTCAACTATGAGCTGCAGTTTCAATCAAACTATAGCTGAATTAGTGTTTCCACAGACACCCGGCAAAGTAGGGTCATGCATATATTCACTTAAATACACAACTTGATTCTCTGAAGTGCTGAGCTGCTGTGTATCATCCTTTCCCTGTCCCCCATTTTGGAAAGGTGTTACTGTTAAATTCCAGCCAAAAGTATGTGGATACTTGGGCAGATTTGCGTTTAAGCATTCTGCAGAATGCCTTAGGGTGAGTGATGGTGTTGCAATGTTGCAACGGGTGCAATCTTTCTGACCACTGGCTTCATATGCAATTTGACACTCATCTTTTTGATGTTAAGATCATCTCCAGTCTGATGAGGAAATATTGGACAATACCATTGCGGATTCGAGACCTTATTTAAGAGGGTATTTAACAAGTACTGCATACTGTGATTTTGCATTGCCTCAAAACCACAAACCAAGTGAGAAGCTCTCTTACAAAAGAGCAGAGACTTCCTATGCTCCACGGCAGCTGGGATGTACGTGTACGACTTCCAACAACTTTCACCCTCAAGTTTGGGGAATAATCCTCAACAAGCACAAACAAATACTGTGTCACTGACCTTTGTGATGTCAAACCAAATTACTGAAGAAGTTGGGAGTATAACCTCAGAAATTAAATAGCAAAAACTAATTAAACTCCAACTCTGTCAAAACGTTCAGATGACTTTATATGCCAAGAACAACTCTCACACGAGTGGTTCATCAATGTCAACAGAACTCAAAGATAAATCATTACAGTTTTAGTAGGAACGGTTCTGGCATATTCTGTCCAATATATTTCAAAGACAAGTATGAAAAACATCAAAATCTTTTAGAACACTGAACGATGATCATGTGTAAATCACCCCCACTGGCAGCTGCTGCTGCTACTCTGCTTGCTGCAGACTTCTTGCTCCATCATGCTGCACAGAGCAGCTGCTTCAGTGGTTGTTCTTGTTGAGGGCAGCATGGCACACCATGAAGGAAATGAAGTCTGCAGATGTAAGTCGTGCTGAATTACTTCAATAATCTATGGTGAAATGGTCATGTTGTTAACCCCAGAATAACAGAGACTGCTTTTCAAAAACTTCAATTTTTACTGTAGAGCAATCATCATTTCATTCAGTTGCAGTGTGCCCTAATTAAGCCTGAAGAAAGAGTCAAGCTACTGTGCCGTAATAACATATGCAACTGAAATGGCGCTACATGATAATTATTGAACCCATCAGTGCACCTAGAAGAGAGTTACTAACCAGAACATATAAACTACCAAGATACAATTCCATGCACAATGTTTCACAATATGCTAAAGCGCTAGAATGAAAGATTTGACATTTTTTGGTATATGTATAAAGATACATTTATCTTTATAAATCTTCATGCACTCAAATCCATATTTTTAGTATACATACACAGACACACAAACTCAGTAATCAACAGATTCAGTTGAAGACACCCACCCCATCAGTCCAGACAAATCTCCAAAGAGAGACCTTTCTCTAGTTCCTATGGTGAAATCCAGCCTGCTATACCAAGCACTTCCTTGCATTTCCCATTTTTGGCTCTGCCCCCAAACTTGTAGCATTTTAACTTCCATTTTTCTCTCATTTGTAATTTATTAATCAGTTAAGCTTATTTTGTGTCATCACACTTCCAAATGGTCACTTTCTCTTTATGTGGAATGACACCCACCCCCCCACCCCCCATCCCCCCGACTATTGAGAATACTGGATATATGAAATATTTATGTTCACAGAGATCTCACACTTTTCTTGTCATTTTGTTTGTGGAACATGTTGCCTGAACTGACCACCAAAACGCGGCTGATGCTGCAGCCCAAAACAGTTATGGCTTTGCAAATATCCTGTGATCGCTCTTCAGATAGCACTGAACTGAAAGACCCATTGCCTTCCTGAAAGCGGTCTGCAAAGTGAATGCCACAGTACATACATCACACTTGCTCTAAATAATCCTGATGCCTCATAAGTTCAAAAAAATTCAAAGTTCGCCCTGCTATATGCTTCTAGACATACATAATTACCATAAGTCCACTCATGGACTCTTCATCCCTAAAGAGGAACTTCAAAAGCTCAGAAATTAAGAGATCACATCATAAAGTGATTTCTGAGTCAGATTTAGGTAAGGAGAAGAAAACTGCCATCTCAACTGCAACTAAAAGCTTACCTCAGATGAGGACCATTCGGCCTTAGCGGTGGTTGCCAAGAAATGGCAATGAAGGACTCACTGATTGGAGTCACAGACAAAGGACTAACACTCTGCGGAACCGTTGAAGGTGTAGTCACGCTGGTAGGCAAACTCTCTGTGCAACCTCCTAGAAAGCCATGGCCTCCGGAACAGGCTATTACAGTGACCGAGTAGTTTGTATAGGGTATAAGATTAGTCATCAAATGACTTAATGTTGATGAAGTATTCCCAGGAATGACAATGCGTGGATCAGGCATGCGAATCTCGTAGTTAAGGATTTCACCATTCTGTATCAGAGGAGGCTTCCATGAGACCTGGGAGAGGAGGAAAAAAAAAGAACGTTAAAGCAACAGCATTCAGTTAGAATGCAGAAATACAGACACGATGTGCTACAAATGGACACATCTCAAGATGTGCTTTTCTTTCTTCAGCAAGACAGACTCGGTATACAACCTTTCTCAAGAAACTGAAATTTGGTTTTTAAAGGTACATCAGTTAGACGTTTAACCTCCTTTAATTTTAGTGAGGGTTGCAGAAATAGTTGTAGCCATTGAAAAATCCATTATTTAGCTTCACCAGTAAAATGCGAATGCTCCAGTTCACTCAAAATTCTGTGAGATGCTCAGATGTATTAGCAAAAGTACACTGATTACCACAAGTACCACTAACTGTCATTTATTTTCTTATGGTTTATTGCTTGGAGTGCTCATCTATTAGTGGCAGAGTAAAAAGAAATCTTATTTTGTGTTTGTACAATTTTCTGAAATGTGTGACTGCATTAGCTTCTATGAGAAACAAGATTTGTCCACACTCTTTATATGATGAAATATGCAGGTTTTCCCTTTTATTTTTCAGTAATAAATTACACTGGTAACTATTAGACAAATCATGCAAAATTCTCCATTTTTAGAATTAAAAAATTATGCTGACAAAAATTTATCACTAAAAAATTGGAAATTACATACAGAATTCATGTTTTTATGTATATACATCCATGCTGCTACATGTACTGTGGTTTTACTCTTACTAAACTGAGGTTAGGTGTTTAGGTTTTTTTAAGTTTTTCCTTTTTTTTTAAAGCATATTATTCTATATATTTATTCTTACCAGCTCCAGTGAGGAATCACACCCAGATCATTGTACCGTAAAGTGCAAAGATGTCATCAATTCTTTTTTAAGGCATTTTGCCACAGAGTCATGACATAGGGGACTTCAGACGGACACAACGAGGACATGTAACTGTATTAAGAATCTCAAAGTTTCCTAACAGTTGTGTAAGAGCATCCATCAGTCTTTCCTCCGCTGGAAGTCCCAGTGCAGGACGTACACCAGCTTTCCTTTGCTCATCCCTGGGACTGTTTTCCTTGCAACAGACGCACTCTGCTATAACAACTGCTGTTTCTTTTCCTTCCAGCCATGGGATAATTAAGGATTGAATCCAATGTTGAAAAGAACACAGAAACGGAGAAAATCTAGATTAAGGTATGTGCAGAATAAAATGAACAAAGATAATACTGAAGTGTTAAACAGTAATATGAAGATACTTCAGTTTAAGTTAAGTTGAACTTTTTCCTTAATTCTCTCCAGCCTCCAAAGTATCTTTAAAAAGGTATATGCACAATTACACACGGCCATGGAAACAGAGAAGCTTGATTTATAAAATGATTTTTAAAGGGCCCTTGGGCATTAGGAAATGTTATATCTTAGGTATAGAAGGACCTCTTGGGCTGTCTGACTTGTAAGAAACCTGGCAGCAAAGTACTGGATGGAGAAAGCTGAAGGATTTTGATAACAGAATCTGGAATACTATTAAACAGAGAATTAGAAACAGGGTGATCTTGAGTAAAGACAACACAAACAAGATTATTGGTGCCCGCATAGGAAAGGCTTAGCTCTGGCTAATTATCAAATGCTGTATTCAGATTTCTGTTACTTCTGGCCCTAAATCACGATCAAACAAATAAAGAAAATATTATTGATAAAGCAGTGCAAAATTTCACAGAAGCTATGAATCAATTCTGCACCATTCTCTGCACTGACATTGGGCAAAACTCTGCCTTTGAAGTAGTTCATGTGGCTAGCCTTAAGCTTAGGAAGCAGTGAAGAATGGATGATTAGCACAGACAACAGAAAATGTTGTTTTCAAGTGCAGGTAGAGAGCATTCAGGCCAGTAAAGTTCAGGTGAAATTTCCAACCCCAATGCTTTTTGTTGCTACCGTACTGCACACACTGGATGCATTGCACAGAACGCGTGTCACAGAAAGAAGCATATGTGCATGGTTCACTTCTCTTTTCAGGGACATACCTGTGAAGTTGCTGGAAGAAACACAGAAGACTTTAAGGTCTGACACTACATCAAAACACTGATTTCTGCAACCATAACTATGTTATTCTTTTCTGAGGTGGAGCACCTATCCTGAAATTCTGCCTCAGTGAAGTATTACCAAAGATAACATATTCTAGGTCTTTGTTAGGAATATTAATGCATTAAATATGTCATTATGAGGGGAAAAAAACTTCTTGTTTAATGTAAGGTGGCTTCTAATAAAAGAATTGTATGCCAAATGCTTTGGAAAAATCCTGGTACTACCCTCTCAGAAGAGAAAATTGTATAAAAATGTTCACCTTGTACCAAAACTTGGTTTATTTCCTGAAAGAGGAGTTATTTTTTTAAAATTACATTACATTTTAAATGTTCAGTTTAAGTCTAAACCCACAAAATTACTCTAATAGAATTTGCACAAGATTCACCATATACCATAACCCCTTCACATAAAGGAAGAGGTTAATAACATGGACAGGAGAACAGATGCTGCCCAAGAACCTCAGCTCTTGAGTTTTATACAGCATGTGCACTAACTAGTAAAACTTGAAAAAACTCTGAGGTGTTACTTCACAGCCTTTGCTGTGCACTAGAAGATAAAATATTTTATACCGTATATAACATAGAAGCTTCATGGGGATTACACAGGGAAATTTCCCTTCTTCTAATTTTTTTTTTTTTCTAAGAGAAATGAAAACCAGGCTGGACAAAAAGAATATTCAGTCAGCAGCACAATAACACAGAATGCAACCTATTTTTGTCTGGGCATGGATACCTCATACACAGATATGTAGATCAGTTGCTGCTTTGGTTAATATTTTTTTAACTAGATAAAGGGCTGACCAAGGATACTCACAGTCACTGCTGTGTCACTTGACCGGCTTTGAAATTACGTGTCACCTGGGAATGACAGGACATGCAGTCTTTGAGAAACCTCTCTTGCTGAGAGGCAAGGGACTGCCTGACCCGTACAGTGTAAATGAAGATGATGGAGCCAGCCTGGTTAACACACATGTGGCACTATTGGACCTCTTCTCCACTTTGACGTGCCAAGGATTGAGGTAAGAGCTTGGCAATGCATGAAAGCAGGAAAGCTCACTAGACAGGCTGTGTTGGAAGCAGTAACAGTTTGTTCATTGATTTGAAGCTCAGCACGGAGACCATGAAAGAGGATGCCCATGAGGAAGAGAGAATAAGGTAACTACTGGGAGAGATTAACTGATTCAATGTAATGACTCTGGAAGCTGTCATTTAAAGATCAAAGCACCTTATTTTCTCCACCACAAAATTTAAAGACACAGAAATTAGCCATTTTCCCCCCATTAAACAGTTATAACCTTGGAAATCTTTTTTTTTTCTTTTTTCTTTTTTTTTTTCCCAGTAGTTGGAAGCCTGCAATTTAATTCTGAGCTACGTAAAGAGAGGCATTGGCACACGGGTAACTATTTCACTAGTGCACGCCTGGCTTCAACAGTTTGCTTTTAAATCAGTGTGTTTGGCTTCATTTTATTCTCATTTCTCCTAGCTACTGCTTGTAACATCTACAAACAGAATGTAATAAACACACTACTGAGAGCTTTTCACTGTTGGTCTCAAAGCACGTTGTAAGTCTCAAACTGCAAGTATTATTATTCCAGTTTTACAGATGAAAAGACTAAATCCCAGACTAAGTCATGTATCAGAAAGAAGCAAAATTGAAAACAAAGATCTGTTACCCTAATTCTGCATTCCAGCCACTGGACTATAGTCCTTTGCCAACCTCCCAGCCCCCACAAAAGTAGTTGGGGGATGAATTTCCTCATGAGTTCTTATCTGTCTTAACAGAAGTTATAGTGGGATTCAATCAAGAGCCAGTATCACACCAGAAAAGCAAATCCAGACAGAGGTCACTGGTAATTATTCTCATACACTGCACATGAATTGCATCCAACTTCTGCAAGTGCTACCACAGAAGAACAGTACGATCAAGTTTGCAGTAACGATTGCTAATAGAAAAACTTTTAGAAGCACTTAGTTTGAATAGTGGAAAACCAGAAAGAATGTTTATTTATGATTCTAAACACCTACTACAGTAAAGTGTTTAAACTGTATCAAAGGCAGGGGGATAATGCTGATGAAGCCCTGATTAGTTAACCCCACTGTACAATCTGCACCAAACGAGCAAGCTGTGCAAGAAATCAACAGTCCTAAAATGTGGAAAACCTCTAGTGTGCAAGTTAGGGTTGTTCCTGTGGGTGTTGGAGTATCCTAAGTCGCTCAAGCAGCACTTATGTGGCAAATAAACCAAGGTCTCACTGACCTTAGCAGCATTACAAGGCAATCTTCACACAAGGATTGATCGCTCCTAAACAATTTCCCCAATGCACCAGGCATACCTGCATAAAACTGGGAGTGTGGTGAATAAAGTCCAAACTCATTTCTCTGCCCAGCGCGAAGCTGCTATGTGCACTTACTACACCTCCCTTCGGCGTACAAGGCCTAGGTATCAGGCGTGTTCATATTCTCAAAATTATGTTCTTAGGCAACTGCAGTCTTAAGAATTTTGAGAATGAAATAGTGACAGGGGTTTTTAACCTGGAAGAGAGGAAGGGTCTTCACAGCCTCATGCTCTACCACATGGTGATCTGCAAAGGTAAAACACTAAAGGGTCACCTCTCTGTTACTCACCAACTTCAGCAACCATGGAGTTATTACCATTTCATCCAACATTCTGTAATCAGAAGCAACTTCATAGGACAGCAAACATTGATGTGTGAAGCAAAAAACAACTCCAGAACATGTGCCTATGTCTGTAGCTCCATAGGAAGTGGAAAATGGATAAAGAAAACACCTTCCTTTTTATGAATGATGCTGAAACTGTAACTACAGGTTATATTGCTTTAAATGTGTCAGTAACATCCACTCCACACAGCTGAAATCTTTCTTCCGTGCATTTTAGTCCCAGCCTATTTACAAAACAGCAGGCATTTAGCAGTCCACTGTCCAGCTTCTGAGCTAAGAACAGACGACAACTGCAAAAATAGAACCTTATTTAGACGTGTTTTCTCACTTGCACATGCAATTCAGTCGTCTAATTTGAGAAAGAGCTACTAGAAATGCTTATTGCTCTGTAGCAATAAATGATAATCTTCTGCAAAGCAAGAGTGCAGACTGCAACTCTTGAAGATCCTTGGGACAGCAAACTGATGACATAGTTCAAACTGTAGGGTAGAATACCAACTTTCTCTGCTGCAGGTTCTTCTATACAAAGAAAAGAATGGCAGGTGAACTGTAAATTAAGTAATCGTCAACAACAGACATGGATGACAACGGAATTAAAAAAACCTAGACTTAGGATTCCTCAGTCAGAGAAGTCATAAGGATATACTTATAAAAAAGAAATAATCCACAGAAAATTAATGACATGATATTAAATCAATATGCAAAAAAAAGAAATTATAAAGAAGAATGACTGTTTGGTGCTATGGAATCACCACGGCCCTTCATTCCTAGCAGGCAACATAGATAACATACATTAAGAGAGAAGTTAATGGAGGCATAATTTTTTATTTTTTTCATTTTGCTTCTAAACAAATTACAGGAAGTTTCTATAACTGATGTTATCATCAAGGAATATCACGGTACAAGAAATATATGTCAATAAGGTGCTTCATCTAACTAGGATGAAACCATTCTCTCATAACTTATCTAAGCACCAAAAAGAAAAAAAAATCCTTTCCCCTTGAGAGAAACATCAGGATTAAGTATAGCACATGTCAACGTCTATCTTGAGAAAAAAGTTATGTGAAGAATAACAGGAAATGGCTGCAGCTTCTTGTCTTATCAATGTTCTGGTTGGTGGCACTGACCAGTGGGGGAGAGCACTACAAGCAAACATGCATCAGCAAGTCTCCAGTTAAGCCGAATAATCAAGACTACATCTGTCTTCCCCAGGACAAAGCCCTCAAGGGAGAACCACAGCAGCAGAAGGGAAGTCCTCCTATTGCAAGTTAAATGGCCAAAGTTGGAGAACTTGCACACTACAGTTAATTTGGCTCAGCATACCCAGCCACATAATGCTTTTCATGCACAAAGAACTCCTTAAATAATTATTCACTGTGTAAACCACCCTCTTTCTCAAGCCACTCAACCTAGCTACATTCCCGAATGTCATATCAGTATGAAGTGTGAGATTGAAGCAGCACAGCAATTGCAACCCTCACAAGAAAAGGAAACAATTTCTTTTATACTTCTGTACATTAGGGTATAGCAAATCTTGTGTAACAGGAATAATGTTCATGGCATTGGCATATACTAAATAAACGGCTTTTGCAGTTGCTGAATACCTCCACTTCACTTTGGCATTTAATCAGCCACAAAAGCAGTTTATTGCGCAGTATACTCCACTACCATGAATATTATCAATTCAGCAAATATTAAAAAATATCATGCAGGTGTCACAGAAACGGGTAGTTTTAAAATTATCGACAGCTCTACACTTTCTGTTGCAAAAAAGAAAGCAAGCTAAATGTTACAAAGGGATATCGGTCCATTCTGATTAAAATTAAATGTTAAAGGAGCACATACACATCAGAAGTGCTTGTGCCAAGAGTGACCTGCTGTGCTGATATTTTCCTCCTTGCAGAGTGAAAGCTTTGGTCTATGAAAATAAGCTGTATACTCAAGTGACTACTAACCCAGAGCCCTTTGAATTCTCCACATCCTCAAATCATTTATATTGATTCTATGACTAAATAAAGGAATGGAAATATGTTTCTCTTTTTTTGTAAATTCTCTCTGTTTTCAGTAGAAGTAAATATTTGCGCTCATGGTTTAGGGACTGGTTGCACTGACAGCTGAAAGCCTCTATTGATTTGCAACCGTGGCTTGGTAAAGGAGCCTCTCGCTAATCTTTCCCACAGTGCCCTTCCAATACTTTCTGCTCTAACCTGGGAGGACAGCTCTCTCTAGGGCAAGAGGTAATTAAAATCTCCCTCCCAAAGAGACAGCTTGTTTTCCTTTCTCTGCTTAAGAGTTACCATCACAAACACTGAATAAGACGAGAGCATTGTAAAGCACAAGGAGATGCCACAAATTTGATTTGAACACTACATAGGTGATACATGCACTGCCAGTGTGGTGGGCTTGAGTTGTTAGTTTGAAAGAGCAGAGCAAAAAACCCAAATGTTTTTAAAAGAAGGGCTACCTTGTTTTCCTTGTGTTCTCCTAGTACAGAAAATTCACACAGGCCACAATACAGCCTCAGTGCCACCGCACAGCCCACCGGGTGGTCTCAGAGTCTTACTTCATGAACTTGCCATAAGATTGAAGACAATAAAACATCGCCACCACTAGCGAGACATTTGACAGACCTTTGAGAAGTTTAACAAGCAAGATGAAATCTCAGTCGCTTCCCCTGGTGCTCCCGTTTGCAAACAAGCAGAAGGCAAGAAAACCACAAGCTGCAGCAAGTCTTGTCCATAATCTCTTCAGTTATGAAGTGCAATGAGCTCTTCCACACCCGTAACTCTATTTTGTTTTTTTAAGATATTAAGAAATAATAATAATTAAAAGAATAATAAAAAGCTAAAAAAAAAAATGCTGTCCTGGACAAGTAAGAGAAATTTTAAGATTTGTAAGAAGTCTTAGAATGTTAGAAATCAGAAGCCAGGTAATGTCTCAGCCATGGAATATCTTCTGCATAGGAATTGTGGCAAGTTCCCAACTCTCCCCCAGTTATGATGACTATCAAATTAAACAACACAAAGTAAAATAAAATACTAGTTGAATTAGAAGAACTTATGTCCATACCAGCAAAGGATTCAGATTCTCAGAAGAAAGTATATTTGGAAAGGCACATAAGTCAGTCAGTTTTCTCAATTAAATACTGCCACCTTTAACTATTTTGAACATTTTAATCTAAATATTTAAAATCAAGAAAAATTAACAGTAAAACTGATCCATGGAAATAAAAACATCCAGGCTTCAGCATCTTTGACAGAAATTAGTTTTAACTGACCAAACAAATATGTGTCTCCAGGTGGAAAAAACAAGCCTGAGACTACAAGATCAGCAATGACACAAAATATGACCACACTCCTACAGAAGGTCATACAACTAGACAGTAAAGGGCTTTAAAGAGCTTTGAATGTTAATGATAGACTGGGGAAGAAGAAGGAAAAAAAAAAATCATTCGAACTCTTGGTCAAGAAAGGAAAAGAAATTTAAAAAGCATTGTTATATTGAAATTAAGTTATTACAGAGTGAAGACTGCCCTGCCTGATTTCAGATTTCAGAAGAAATAAATGATCAAACTGACTTTCAGTATTGGTAGATTACTTAATTCTGGAGCTGAGGAAAAGACAATAAAATTACAACTGAGCACACACCTCTGATCTCGAGAAAAGACATCTAGTAAAGAACGACAAGACCTCTGATAACTCTCAGGCTTTTAAAATTAAGATTGGGTGTTTGCACTTGGAGAAAGAAGAAATATGGGTAAGATAGAAAATTATTATGCGCTTATCACATTAACTGAGGCTTTAAAGGTTGCAGTGACGAATTCTTTGTGCTCAGAGTTGAAGCCAATGTGTAAAAGCTCATGCAATAAAACGTGGACATGTGTGTAAGCATGCCATTGAACTAGGGCTGGTGTTTACTCAGCACTGCTGCTTCTGGTAAATCCATTAAAGATGCTTTACTATGAATTGTGGTGGATATTAAGATCTAGCTACAGAAGCACAGAGGGCAGTGTCCTGGAAGCAGATCACCCAAATCTTCAATAAGCAGTCTGACAGTTCATCACAATTACTAGTGGTCGATCATTATTAATTCTTATGGTAACCATTGTACTCATACTGAACACATTTGCTATTAATGTGGAGGTAACATGCAATTTCTTAGACGTTAAAATATAATTTTAAAAGCTCAGGATTTTTTTTGTCTAATAGTGAATAGCTTTTTTCATAGCCTAAAATTATGTGTGAACAAAGCAAAAAAAATCAGCGCTGGTTTACTGCTTAAATTCATACCCTTGAACTATTTAGATTGCATTGGTAACACCACTCTGTTTACCTTTTGAAAATACAATGTATACCAAAAATAATAAATCTAACAGATGAACTTCAATCTTATGCAAATGTCCTTTGTTTTGTGCTCTGGTGAGCAAGCTACTGTACCAATACTTTTGGCATTAGTACAAGACTGAATCCATGGAAGCATGTGTGTATTTACACAAAAGAGGCTTCTAAGCTACAAAAATCCCTCTTGTTTGGTTACACTAATTTCCCTTGAATGAAGTTTGTATGCAAGCCAAAACAATGGTAGTTATCCTGTCCTCTAGAGTTCATTCCCAACAGAACGATGTGAATAATTGAAAACTTCCTAGGTAGTCCTGTAAGACTCTTCTTTCGTAAATCAGAACCACCACAATGCTATTTTTTTCTTCATTAGCTATTTTTAAAAAATCTGATAATTATATACAAGATTTAATTACATTTAAAAGTCTTTCTACTTCTTAGCATTTTAATGAAGTCTTGGAATTTTGGAGAAGGTAGTAGGTCATTTTCTGATCTGATTAGGGAGTTAAAAGTAAGCATTCAAGTTTAATATTCAAAATACATCAGGTGTGTAAGGAAGAAAATGAACCAGAGTATAATGCCAGAGGCTGGTGTAAAGGAAAAAAATGGAAAGGAATCTAATGCTTTGGAGCCAAAGGACAGACACTAATTATTCAACTACCCCTGCAGCAATGAAATCTGTTGCCTCAGCCAGTAGATGTCTCTCTTAAATACACAGCCGCTGCACAGAAAACACGTTAAAGCCACAAGGCAATGCGAATTATTCCTACCTTAACTGAATGTGGTCCCAACACTTCTGCGTCAGGTGGCTGAACACCAGCAGGTCTTGATGGTCTCGTGGTAACTTCTGACCACGCGCTGCTGTTTGTGCCGCCATGAAGAGTGCTCATCAGCATTCTGTATTCAAATTTCTGCCAAGGACTCAGAGCAGTACTCTGATCGATGTAGCTCATGGAATGACCGAGAGGGAGAGTCACCACAGTTGATATTTGTTCTGTTCCTTTCACCCTCCTTTCTATTGTAACGTTTTCCACCAACCCATTTGGGTGAGCAGGGGGTTGCCAGGATATAACCACGGAAGTTGGAGTATCAGAATACAGCTCTGGAGCAGGAATATCCTCAGGTGCATCCGGAAGAGTCTGTATTTCTGGGGTCTTGGGTGAAAGAGCGCATCCTTTAGAAGTGCATCCTTCTACCTGAAACACATAGACAGTGTAAGGATGCAAGTCTTCTACAGTGCTATTAGACCTAGTTCCTGGCACTGTAGCATGCAGTTGGCCATTTTGGTAAATATTATAATGAGTGATAATGCCATTTGGCTTTAAAGGATGCTGCCAGGTGATGCTTGCTCTCCTTGCCGTAACATTCAATAGAAGTGGTGGATCTAAAGGTCCGGGTTCTGTAACAGGAAAAAAAAAAAAAAAAAAGGAAAGGAAAATTACTAACAGTCTGTGATTTGAAGCAGTGCTCATCAAATGAAGCTCAAAATTGCAAAAGAAGTTCAAATCTACTAAACACCCTATTTCTTCAGAAACTGTAGGCCCAGCTATTCAAGGGAAGGATATGGCTCTCTTCTCAAAGGCAGGCTGCTCCGTAAGCCCACCTTCCCTCCTCTCAACCTTCCTCCTTCCTTCTCTGCATCTTTTTTCCTCCTGTGTCTCAGAAGTGTCCTATCAATGCCGTTGGCATGTGGAGAAAGCGTATGGCTAAGTATCGACACAGATCTGCAGTTCTAGCTTTTGTTGATATTTTTCTAGAGCACTAGTTACTAATTGCAGCCAACAACACAGGCATAACAAAGCTGCATATTTTACAGCTCAATAAGCCCCTACTGCATCTCTCATTATATATTCAATATTTCACTTCATTCTGTTTATAATTCTAATCCATTTTTTGCAATTTATCTACTCCCTGTTAATATTATAGGTGATTTTTTACTGCAACTGTGACAGAAGCTGCCGATTTAGCTCTTTCACCTACTGATAAATAAACAATGCACAGATCTGACCTTTAGGTTAACAGGTTTTATGCTTGCTCCACTCAGCACTCTAACTGATTCAATTATCATAAAGGTTCAGGAGCTTCCATGAATACTGAAAAAGACCGACCATATGCCTGCATAGGTGTTGTGGAACAGCAAATACTCTGCAGCCCTCCAGAGAAATTCCTTAATTGTAAATAATTTCACCATGCGACACAATCAAGTCACCTTGAATGCAAAACCCTCAGCCTGTGGAGGCAAAGTGTTATTTAAGCTTTACTGGGCTGCGTTAAATTCTGCAATTTGAAGGGCTGTTAAGTTTTTCAATTGAAATTTCATTTAAAATGCAGGTGCTTTTTATTATATTGAGGCTTTACTGCTCTCTAGGTACAAGCAAGAACATGGTGCAATAACACAAATCTGGCTCAATCACTGATCAGTAACAGCTGTAATTCCAGAACATTTAGCATTCTTATAAACCACGTCCTGAAATCTATAAATTGCTACAGCAGATCAAGAAAATACTATATTCCCCCCTGTTCTGCCCATAGCAATTTTGACATTTATGAGATTTTTCTGTGAACATTACATTTTATTGAAATCTTTAAAAAAGATACACTTGGATTTAGTAATTGTTTAAAATAGCTTTAGGTTTGGAGATTTTGGGGGGGTTAAGTTGCAAATGCTAAGGGTTGAAAATTTAAAATTCATTAGTGATTGTGGGTGTGCTAAGACTCCAGGACACATGACATAGCATATGCTGAATTCCACGGTAGTCAACACCACCATCATTTAATTCCAAGTGAAGCAGTATGCTGCCCAAACCACAAGGAACAGTGTCTCTGTAGAAAGAATAATTTACTTCACTAAAAGTTAAATAATTCCTCATAATTTTTAAGTGAAGAGAGGAAGAGAGGAAAAAAAGGAACCCTGGAAAACAGATGCAGCACAGTTAGTGGCTCCTTCCATATTTTAGAATAACAGCTGAAGCAGTCACAAGTCCTGATGCTCCTCTTACATACATAGAAGGGCAAATCAGGATTATTCCACTGATGTCTGTGGAAACAGGGATGTAAAATTGGGATAGCAAGCTTTCCCTTTTTTTGTTTTTAAATTTGTAAAACTGACAGTGTTTTTTCTTTCATTATATGATGCATCACAAAGCAACTCCATAAAATGCGTCCATATCACATATCCTGTTCTACTCAGTGATAATAAGGATGGAGTTTTGTATTTAATGCTTGTGCACTCCAGGATCAATTTAGATCTCTGAATTTACAGGTATAAAAGATGATCTGTTGTAAAGAGCAATTAAATTCTATTTGCATGTACTCTTGGGAAAAATCAATTAGGTCATAAGCTGGAACAAAATTTGGAACATTATTTAGACTTCACTGAAAGATGGAGAGGTGGAGACGTAAACCTGAATTAGGTGTTTATTCTGTAAACCGAAAATTTTGCTGGGATTAAGAGGAAAGAGGAAAATTTGCTTTGGAATTGAAGACTGCAAATAAGTTGCTGCAAATTCTAGTTAAATGGAAGAGGGGAATTGAAAGATAAAATGTTTACCATCAAGCTACAGTCTTGCATTTTATCTAATCCTATCTCATAAATAAGCTATCATACTGTGAGATTCTGCAGGAAAAAAAAAGAAAAACCCAAACGCACAACAATCAGGCAGTTTGTTATGGAGGAACGGATGTCTTTTTATTCCTAGTGAATAAGTTGCTGGCATTACAGGTGAAACATTCGTGGTAATTAGTTGAACCTGTGCTTCAACCCCCCCCTCCCCAGAGTTTAGACGTATTCCTTAAGGACAACCTGTAATGTATGGAAGGAGCTGTCAAACTTAAACTTTGGGTCCCCCTAGTCCCTCCCTCTCCCCTCAAAAAAGTGTATTTTGGTAGCTAGCATACCTACCCACACATTCCCTACTGCCCTTTTAAAAGAGAGACTTTTAAGACTCGCTGAGTTCAAACAAGACGTTTGAGAGATGCTTAATTGGCCCCACTGGATGGGAAAGCATTAAATCCTGGTCCCCAACACTCATTCGGTGTAGCTTCTTTTTAAATGGCAAGCAGAATAATCTAATTCTATATACAAATCAACTAGCACGATACTGCTTGGTTGAAAGGGTCACCACAATTATGTAAAACATGAGTATTAACTATAATTGGGATAGTTTGCTAATACAATAAAAAGCTCTGAACATGAGAAAAGTTATGCTCACAGCAGTAGCTATCACTTTCTAAAGTAAGAATTCATGGATGAAATGACATGAAAAAGATGGTTATAAAATTTTAATGGAATGATAAAAGGCAAAAGTCAGCCTCTCAGCTGAATTCTTAAAATCCCTATATATCACAATCAGCTCCTTAACTGTAAAATCAATGTGGAGTATAACATGTTGTCAATGTGGTTGTCACTGGAGGGAAGACTGCAAAGTATGACAGCTACACAGCTCAGCCTGACAATGATGAAAATAAAATCATAAAGCTTTTTACATGGATGTAATTGTTTATATAAGTAACTACTGAACATGGGAACAGTGGGCATCCTTTTCCTTAAGATTCTTAGTTCATATTTCAAACCATTTCATTACAGTATTAATACTAGAAGGTAGTTTCATTTTGGCAAATGAAATTATCTTTTACGGCAGGCTATTTTGTTCATCTGCTTCAAAAGTTCAGACTTGACTTAAAATGAAGGCACAAAATTGTCATTAATCTTTTTTAATTCCCTGACTGGAACCACAGATTTGTTTATTTATTGTACAGACCGGGGGAGCGAGGAGCTGTACTCTCACGGATGTATTTCGAGGGAATCTATACTTTCATTAATATACTGAGACATGTACCTGGACTACTGCCCTTTAACGCTAATGAGAAATACCTGATTTGCTGGGAAACTCTCTCACTAAGCAGAATAGAAATTCTGCATCTTTTATTCTTGAATCATTTACTCTTTTTCAGGAACATGGACAATGAAATTATACACACTAACAAAATGTGGTGTCTTTCACATACTACCAACTGTATCCAGCAGAAAATCCAAATTGTGTAGAAAATCCAAATTGTGTAGCTCTGGGTACAAAGGACCACAGGAATCTTGTATCGCATCAGATCACAGAACTCAAAAGTCGTTAAGCTGTTAATGCAATGACATGCAGGCCATATGAACCCCTTCAACACGTATTAAGGGCCATCTTCAGAGTAGTCAGACTTTTTGCCCTCTACTGTTCCAAAGCCACATTGGTTCCAGAACCTCAGACTGCCAGTCAAGAAACTTCTTCTAATTCCTAATGCACAGGCATGCATGGACAGTTCTATTTACCATATGATCATCGTACCATATCTGTATGATATATACTACTTCACCTTAATTTGTTCTCCTGTCCTTTCGCTATTCACCCTGTCATGTATTTCACATGACTTTCTCTTCCCTTTATCATCTCACCAGGTTTTGTCTTATCTTGCTTCAGTTTCCACTTATCTTTCTTGAGCACAGGCGACCACATTCACATCAACTAACTATGGATTAGTTTATATGTCCAGATTATATGGACCCGACTTACATAGCTAAAGGAGGAGACTTGTCTTCTTAAACAATGCAGCACATAAAGCAAGCACTTCCAAAAGCTGAGAACTGCATCATCTACCCTCCTGTCCTGTACTGCCTCTCTCTACTGTCTACATACAAAAGCTTTAAGAGAACAGTCCTCCTCATCCTAGAACCAAAGTTTTATGGTAAGCATGCCAGCGGAGCAACCATAGCACTCTATATGACAGGAATAATGCTTCCCTGTTTTGTTGAGAAATGGCTCAGCTGATACATTGCACGAGCTCTTTTTTTTTTTTAGTTGCTTTTCTTTTTTCTCTAGCAACTTCCATACATAGAATTCTGAAGTGACTACTGTCTACTTTTGACATTACTTATTGTGAAGAAACATTGGACTGGCCTATAACTTTTTAATACACACAAGAGATGAACTTTCAGTCACATATGTAATAACAAAAAAAATTTAAAAATGGACTGTCTGGCAGGCAACTTGCAAAACGTTCTCTCAACTAGTGCAAGCCAGACAGTTATAAAAGGGCTTTGGTAAGAGTTGTCCATACTGGAACTGGACACAGACCCACAGGACTGAAATGTAGCCAAACGTAGAGAACGTGCTGGTGACTGAGAAGTCCTGGTGTACACAACTCATTGGACCACAGACAGTTCCAGGGATGCTCAAAAGAAAAGAAAGGCTTTTCTCTAAAGTAGCAATTTTGTTAGCTTAAAACTTGTCCAAATCAATATGGATTTTCTCAAGTGCTAGAAAAAGCACCTTTCTCATTTGATCAAAGATTACACGTGTGGATTGCTACAAGCCAATACAATTCTGTGAATCATAAAGCTACACCATATTGGGCCAGCTTCAGATAGCTATAACCAACTCCTCTACAGCTTCTTTCTCAGACGGCTCAAAGACTTGCCATAACAAAAGGGAAAACTTGACTGATATATTCTTTTTTATATCTAGAAAATTTAATTTTATTTCTGAATAAAATGCATGAAATTCTGCTCTCAGTTCAATGGTACATACTGACCTCTCAGTTCTGTGGTGATTACACTGATTGCAAGAGAGTTATCTTAAATTTACATTCAAGTTACTGAAAGCAAGATCTAATCCAGAAACTTCATCAGCTGTTTCTATTTGTCTGGCAGTAAATAGTCTGATGCTATACTGACCAAGATCACTAGAAAAAACATCTTTTATTAACAAATGTTTAGCACGTTTTAAAAAATTCATAGGATATGTACATTATTGTTATCTGCCACAGGCATGTTAGACTTTTAAAAATGCATGGAATCACTTACTAGTGCCACACTCATGTAAATGGAAGTATTTGAAAATTATTTACAGCATTTTTTCCTTGCATTAGAAAATACTCCAAACCTACTAATCTGTATGTTAAGACATTTTATTATTAGCATTTGCTAATTTTTCCTTAATCATTCCTAATATCCTCCTAATTTGCTAAATACTTAGCATAAATAAAGTATAATATGCAGATATATTGTGAAATAATCAGCTTGTATTAGTAGAACTCTACTGAGTTTAAAAGTGGATGTTTTGATTTACATCTATTGCTATCAGGTGTATGTGCACATAACCACACACACATGCATTTATTTTATTCCTACAGATATTTTATGCTTTGGTGAAACAAAAAGGACATATATTCACCGCATAAAAATCAGTAAGAGCATGTGTACACACACATCTATTTTAACAGAGTAAGAGAGATGGGAAATTTCTACTGTCAAATTGTACTTTAAAAAGTCAAAGTCTATTGGTTAGCAGGGCCAGGAATTAAGTGTACTTCTGTAACAAGCTGTCAGCATAGGTAGTTTTATAAGAAACATATAAAAACCTTGGCAGAAATACTGCTGATACCCAATGACAATCATTCAGTCTTAAGCAATTGAGTTGAATATCCTTTCACAGATCGTAGCCCTCCACAATGACTCCAAAACCAGAGTCCTTTGTCACCACTGAAAGTTGGAGGTTTTTGCACAAATTACAAAGGTTGTTGGGTACTGGGGATACCACAGCGTGCATTCTTTAGCAGTATCAATGCAAACGAAAGAGGACATTTTGAGGAAAATAATTTTCCCCTTGGAGACATGGAGTTTACAGCTGAACTGCAGAAGTTTGTTTTAAGCTAAGGAACAAGATGCAGCATCACACCTGAAGAGGTGAGTTGTTTGTTAATATTTCCATTGTGTAAACCCTGGCAGAGGCATTATATTTTTCTTTTCTTGTTCCTCAGTTTCCTTTGGCAACATCTACCTTCCTTACTAACTTAAGGCATTTTTGCAGAGAGGTTTTGCAGAGGTTAGCATTTCGTGCTAGTGCACAAAGACCATCCAAGTTCTATGCAGCAAGCAAATTTTACACATATGCTCAAGAACACTATATAGGAATGCATGTTCTGTGTAGGGCTTCTACCCTGTCACTAACTCCCAAAAAGAGAATTTGAAAATTCTTCACCAACTACTTTGTGCAAAAAAAATTAGTTTTTACATATACTACCAAGTGATGCCTTTTAAATGCACTTCTGTGCTCCTCCTATTAAAAAGAAATAACACGACATGACCTATAGGAACAGAGCTAAATAATCATTGCAATTTGAATTAAATAGTCATAGGAGACTGGTTGCATTTAGATCATGAATGTAGGCAAGTTTAATAATATTTCATCCAGCTTTGCTAACAAACATCTACAATAAAGGAATTTAATCTCAATGAATATTTTCACAAGTAGGTAACACGTCTCTGGTATCTAAAGACCAAGTTCAGAACTTACTGTTATTCAGGAATTACTTATAGGTAATGTGTTCATCAATGCATTTATACGTTTGGAGCTTTAATGGATTTATCAGATAAATATCTGTTGTGAATTATTTGCTCAGCTTCAAAGAAAAATGTTTTACAATTGTGGCAACACATGTTTTCTTCTGCTTCTTTTCTCAAGATAGACACCTATCTGTTCACAGAAGGGACTAAAATGAAGTTGATTCACCAGCACTGACTATTTGCTACCACAATTGCATATGAGCATCAGGTTAAATTTACAGCCTGAAATGCAGATCTTGTATCAGTGTAAAACAGAGCAAAACCACAAGGCGCCTTGGTGCGAAGGCTGAGAAAGCAACATTGTAATGGAACCAGTAATGAAACACCCCTTCCACTGCCTTTTCCTGCTCAGAACAACTTACTTTCTTATTAAACAAGATAAAAAATCTCTTTAGAAAATACTTAATTTCTCTAAAATTTGGTACAATAGGGTCATCCATTACTGATTTAAAAAAACAAACAAAGATTATGTTTGAAAACAACAGATTTTTCCAAAAAGTGTGCTATTAGATATCCCGCTATATTGTAAGAGAAAATAGCTCAGTTTCTTTAAAAAAAGCTGGAAATTATGTATTTTGTATATGCATTATGTACAAGCTCAAGTTTTGTCATATGTTTCTGCCTACATCTTGTATGAGGTGCAAAATCCTACCCTGCCAACCAAATGGCTGTACCTATATGCCGATACCTGTTTGTTACATCAAGAAACTGTTGAACTGTATGTGGAGTCAGACTACAGAACACAGAACTATTAATGAGCAAAGTGATGGGACTGGCAATGACAAACTCAATTTCAGACCAGTAGATCACCACTTTGAATTAACAAAGATCACTGGGAATGAAAAGTTCTGTTCAGCTGTGGTACAGCTTAGGTATTCTCAACACAGCGATAAGACAACTGTCATATACTATTAACTTCAACTTATTTTGTCTGATACGACTGAGATCAGAATCAAGTCCCTGAATATAAAGGAATACCACTTCCAAAGCTGTACTTAACAGTGTATCTTAAACTAACCGCATATGAACACACACATGCATGGAGGGATATTATATAAAGAAATAACATACTACTTCACAAAACATATATTTAAATATCCATGTTTTATGAAAATCTAAGACAGCAGATACTTGATCCCTTAGGAGTTATTATTGCAAGTTAATATTCAGGAAGGAAATACATTATTGCTATTTAACTGAGAAAGCTGATAACCAAAAGAAATTAAGTGCAACGGCAGCTGCACTGTTATTTATATTTTCTACGAAAGGGAGTTAAATAAGATTGGACTGCTTACTGTCCTCTTCTGTAATCATTGAAGTCCACTTGCTATAAGCATTGCCATAACCATTGGAGGCAACCACTCTCATCTCATACTCCGTGTACGGCTGAAGATCTCCAACCCTGTGTTGTAAGAAAGCAGTAGGGCTGGAAAGCAAACTGCAAAGAAAAGCAGCATGAGTGACATCATTAAACATCCCAGCACCTAAAGAAAGACTAAAACATTACATATCTTGTAACAAAACCAGCCACCCTAAAGGTGAGCCATATTCAAGATAATGGGACTTTTCTTGCTCAGCAGTTGATGGTGGCCTTGCTATGGTCTGCGTACTCTAAAATGTCACCAGCAGAATGCCTCCGCCGCATCTGGAGTCGGTAGCTGGGCGTGCCTGGGGCGTTGTTGCGAACTGGTGTAGACCAGACAACCTGAAGACTGGTCGGAGTGGCAGATGAAAGCCTTGGAGGCATCACGCCATCTGGAGCTGTCGAAAAACATGGATGAATTAGAGCAGAGAAAACCATGGAGAACATATGCCGGGTGGAAACAAAATGCTCCATATACTGGAAAAACTGTTCCTCAGGATCAACAGCAATGTTAACATGGTCCATTTAGTTTAACATTTTCACTACTGAACAATTCTATTTCTTTATTTTCTTCTTTCCAATACAGTTACGTGAGTATAATTTTGCTAAAAGCAAACCTCCAAACACCAAAAGTAATTCAGAAGCAACATATTCTCTACCACCTGTTCAAATATTATCTACTTCTCCTTGTGCCCAGCTCTGCCACCCTGAGAAGTTAAAGAAATGCTCACAGAAGTGATAGCAAGAGTACAACTGATCAGACTTTTTATCATTCGGATACATTCTCACCCTGATAAATTAATAATATTTTAAAAAGAAAACAGCAGTATTTTTAAGGGAAAAAAGGTCTTCAGGTAGAAATTAAAATATATACACTGAAGTCTCAGCCTCTGGCCCACTGTTTTGTTAAGGAAATTAATTTTTATGAAGTCCAGGAGCTGCAGATCAAAATTTGTCAGTAATGATACCACCAATGACCTTTTACTGCTGCAAATTTCACTGCATGCAGTAAAAAGAACTATGCCAATTTGCACCCTTGAGTTTATGGCTTTGTTTTTTCTCTAAGAAGAAAACAATCTGTTGAAGAAACTTTCTGTATATGAACACATCTGGAACTTTTATATATTATGCATGTCTGTAGCCGTAGCTGTGTAGCTCTTTTCCAGAGACTTAAAACACTGGAAAGTTACTGCCTTTGTCATTTAAACTCTTGCATAATAGTTTTGCTTTTCATGGTCCAGTAGTTACCATTTGCTTTTCTTTGGTCTCTCCAACACAATTTTTTTTTGTTGCTGTTATTTTTTTCCTTCTCTCTATTGAAAAAAACAGTCTCACAGATCTGTAACTTAAGGCATAGTTGTAAGCCTCAAGGCGTAAGCTGTAAGTTGTAATGTGAGCGAACAGTATTTTACAATAAGTTTTATGATTTTCATTTACCACCTGTATACGAGGTGGTTACTAAGAGGAAAGTAACAGACTTTGTGATACACTGAGTGAATCATTCTCTCCCTGAAATAGATGAAAGGATGACATTGGCTCTGAAATAAAAAAAAAAGTCATCAGTTATATACAATAGTTTTTCTTTATACTGACATATACCCATGGAAATATGTGAACTAGCATCTGGCTGGTTTACTCTGATGATACATACTTATGAGTGGGGAACTTCAAAATTCTTCAGCTCCAACTCCAACTTGTGTCATGCAGAAAGGCACAAGACTTTGCTCCAGTCTAGAGATTTGTTGCCTTTCCCTCAAGTTCAAGGTCTGCCAGTTCTCATAAGAAATTTTTAGTAAAAGTTGGCTGCTGGGGTACCTGAGTTATTACCAGGTATTTTACTTCTGAGAATTGGCCCTTAGCCCTGCAGGCCTCCTGTTGTTTTTTCAGGATAAGATTAAGTGGAACAGGATCTCCAGCTTTCCTCACTCCCTTCCCCTCCTCCCTGCTACTAAGAAAAAGACAACATGAAATTTTTGGGCTTCAGCCAGCCTGGCTGCCTTTGGATGTTTGCTCCTGTTGCTGTTACTAGGCCTAGACAATAAGGCTCCAGTAAATCCCAAGTAAACTTGAAATCTTGCTGGTTCCAAACCCAGGAGATGTCTGAGACTAAGGTAATTCATGGCCTGCAGATCCCTTGTCAACACCTTCAAGGCCAATCAAGAGCTTGTGAGCGCTTCAACTCAGAGGGAAGAAGATGGATGATTTAACTTGAACAGCCCCCCAACATCCCTCTAGCTGAGTCATCAAAACCGAACATCTGCATACCAAATGCCTCTGTATGTGAATTAAATTTCACTCTCAGAGTAAAATGGAGAACATATATTTACCTCACTTAACTTTGTTCTGTTTAGCAGCAACATAGCTAATATTGGAGTTAAGTTGTGTGATAATAGGGTTTGAACCTTACAGATGTAAAGTACAGTGGATAATCATGAATTATTTTGGCGTTCCTTTATAAAGTGATTCCTGAAGTTGTTAGAAGACAAACTCACCCAGCATGAGAAAGATGGCACAAATAATATAAAAAACTTTCTTAGAGGGTTTTAAATTGCATTCACAAGCTGTCGCTAACAGAAAGACTCAATATCCCTTCAAAGCTGGGTACTACCTCATTTAAAACTGAACTGCCTGTAAGCTTAAAATGCACCAGTTGTTTCAGCACACACAGAAATTCTACACAACAAAAAAAGCTACATCTAAAAGTGAATCTAATTAGCTGAGCTGTAATTTGGCCAGGAAGCCATATTGTTTATATTGTCATATTGTTTTTGATATCCCTATGTGAATAACTCACTGAGGAGGTAAAAGTGTTGAATTTATTTCCAGTTCCGTCAGGACACATCACTTCACCTTTGTCTTTCATTTCTCAATCTGTTAAATGGAGATAATAATACTTACCCTTCTTTGTAAAGCTCTCTGAGATCTACAAAGTAAAAGCTCCGATTAAGCTTTATGTATGTGTAGCAGTGGTTATTATAGCGATACAGGAGCGTTCATCAAAAAACAAAGATGTAGCTGTCTAAATGTCAATAACAATTCATAGTGCAGATGTTATTTTAATGGCGTAGGTAATCTCAGCTCAATGTTCAAATCTCTTCTACCAACAAAAGCACAGCATAGGGAAGAGTAGAAAATTTGGACAAATCTCTTCTGTGAAAGTCGACTGACCTGTAGAACAAGCTGAGCCCACTACTTTCAAACTGACATGTTAGAATATACAGCAAATTTATCTCATCTGAAAGACTTCCTGTAGCTCAGAGAATGTCCTCAGCTATGCACTAGAGTGAGCATCCTCAGCTCTGTGATTCCAAAGGAATGGGGCAGGGGGACTGGAGGGTACAACAAAGAAATTGTCGAGTCTCTGCTGAGTCGTAATGAGAAAGGTGCTCTGTTAAACTAATCACACTTTGATCATTAAAACTACAGAGCACTTCCCCCAAAAAAATGGTAATTCTAAATTGCACACAAAACATCCTTTGAACATTTCAAACGCTCCTCATCACCAAGGTCTTCAGTGTAACATTTCCCTCAGCTTAACCCTTTTTATCCGATCCATATTCCCGAGAGACTCCTTACTACCCAAGTAATAACTGGCAACCAGCAATAATTCTACTGCGAATTTCTCAACAGAAGAGCCATGTATCTATCAGCTTGATATATTGTCTTTAAGATGCAATGTTGCTCAAAAAGCTCCCCTCAAGCTTTAATATGACCCTCAGGGGGCAACCACTCCACTTGCAACCTACTGAATCAACATCTAGCCCAGTAAATCCTCACTTAGCAGGGCAGAAAGTCACGCTTTGTGTATGAAAAGACTACAAAGGCAGAATAAAATGTTTAATCAGATGTCAATTTTAATCAAAGAATTAATAAACAGCCTCGCAAAATAATAAAAACTGAAGACTGTTTCAAGCTGACAGTGATATATTGTATGCCAGATACTCAGGTATATGCAGATGAGTCAAGAAAGATCTGAACCCTGCTCAGCCACTAATGTGCTAAGCAGTCTGTGAAAAGTCTTTTAACGTCTTGTCTCAATTTCCTTATCTTAAACAACATACGCAGGAGTATTCAGCTTTCTAAGGATTTGCTTATTTTAGGACCACAAGCATTGTGTAAAATAATTGTGCTTAAATGTTTACTCCATGTTGAAAGCCTGTTTTTCTGAGAGATACTCATTATATTTATCATAAGGATATGTGAAATTTAATTTTTCTGAAAGTAGAAGACTTTAAGCAGCATTATTAAAAGTAAACTATCATTAAGACAATAAATTATTATTTAGTTATTAAAATATCTCTATTATTAATCTTTAATAAGAGGAAGAAAAGCCAGTAGAGCTTGGTTTGATATCTACCAAACTGGTGTAAACTCACACCAACTTTGCAGCACTTTTAATAGTGATCAGATATATTGGCCCTCCTGCATTCATAATACCCGCAGACAGGCAGCTAGGAGAGTTTGGAGCCAGGTAAATGTAACTTTATGATTTGCCATATCTGTGCATGTAAAATATTTAGCACAGGTGATGCATTTGCATCTTATCGATGTATTTTTCGTACCTCTGTATGCAAATGATAACTGCAGGTATTTAACTACAGAGTAGGAAAATAGGCTGTCCACAGTCTGGGCCATAACAACAAGGAAAAGTGTCAGTCAAACTGCCTTTACACGAATGTCTCGCTCAGTCATGCCTACTCTCACTCTTTTCCAGGTTCAATTCACAAACCCCATTTCTTTATCTTATTGCAGTGATTGTTTAGATACTCCTGATTCATTTTCTATTTTAGGTGCCCATACTGAGATTATCTCATTACGGCAGTTTTTATGGCAATATGTTCTGCACGTTGACATTTGTTTCTCCTTATTTTGCCAGGTATGCCTGTTATCTAGTTGTTTGCTTGGTCCAAATAATTCCAGTCATTGCACTCTCCATAATTCTCAACACGGCCATGTGGTTTTGTTTCATTTAACCGAAAGACAGGCCATGATGCTGGGCCATATGTCATCACTAGAAGGGCATGCTAGTTATAAACCTTTATCTATTGGCAAAGCAGAAGATTGCTTTTTTTGTTTCTTATCTTCACAGGTTCATTGAAGTTTACTCTGGTTTGGTTTTTAACCCTCTTTTCCCAGTTATCTCTCCTACTCAGTGTATAGCAAATACATACAGTTGTTCCTGATTTTTCATTTAATATATATCTTCAGTCATGTTGTTTTCCAGCTACTCAATGTCTAAAGAACTCATAGAGTAGTCTTGGATTTTCTTTTTAATTTTATCATTTCACTGATATGTTTACAGTTAGAGATAATCTCCATCTAATAATACATATAGCAGGGACAACACACCCCTTATTCAACACACATCCATGCACTTTGGAATGTACAATGTGAGAGAGGCATGGAGGAAAGCCACCATGGACCTTGGGAAGAAAGGAAGCTGCACTATGGGATAAAGCAAGTAAAGAGGTCTAAAGGAGTAGCTTAAAGTCTCCACTTACACTTCTCAGTAAGTCCAAACCTTTCACACCTCACATTCATGAAATTTTCTTTTCAGAAATATAACATAAACAGTACCGAAACATCTTGTTCTCTCTTCATGGTCTATACTGGTTTATAGATCTGATCTCTGCTATAATAGTAACTTCATTTGAAAAGGAGTGGCTTTGTAAATCTTTTCACTCTTAGCATTAGTCCTCAATGTTACTTGTAAGGCACAGTATCACTTGAAAATATGAAAATCAGAAGTTTGAAAAAACTAAAATTTATCTTTATGTAGATTGAGTCTGTAAGCTCTAATTGCAAATTGTCCTCCACTTGCACTATGTTGTATTCCAAGTTACAGAGTATAAACTTAGTAAGGATCTATAAACTCAGGCTTTACTCCATGACCTGCAGATCTGAAGTTTAAGACAACTGTCTTTTAAAATGCCAGAGCAGGGTTACATGTTCCTCACTAATACTGCTCTAAAGAAAAACAAAATCAGACCTCCCCCTTTTTTTAATGAGCTTTTCCTCATGTACAGCCTCAACATCTGCAATCCAGATATAAGTCTCAAGTAAAAATATGTGTAAGAGATTTCCCTTTCCTAAGTGTCAATACTATGAAAATATCTTATAGATTTGTCACCTTTATATTATAAGAAGTAACCTGTCTTCCTTCCCTCATGCTGGATAGAATTTTATCCATGTTATTCAGGAAGAACTTTGCTAAATTCTAAAAGCTACAACAGAATGCCAATAAGCAATTAGCTGAATGATTAATGATTTTAACACCTGTAATAAAGACATTGGATGAAATTTATAACTGTCCAGTAAAACTAATTATTCATCAGACTGTTTAAAAGGGTGCCTAGCCAGTAACTGTCATATCACAAAATTAATTTTAAAAAAAAAGACCAAGAGCAAAAACCATCAGGATAGGTATTACAAAATCAGGCAGAAACCACAATTAAACAAACAACTCCTGTGGGTAAATTGTGACTTTAGTTCCTGGAAAATGAAATACCTCTGCAAGGTACCTTTGAGAAACTATCAGATCTGCCTCTTTTCACTTACATGAGGGAACAGATGTGGCAAGAGTAGAGAGAACAAGATCCCATCCATCTTCACGCAATAGCTTCAGCTTCCTGCATGAAGCATCTTTAGAGATTAATTTCAGGATTTTGGTTGTTTGTTTGTTAAGGAAAAGGGTCAAAGAATTTGACATAATGTTCAAGTTCTTACAGTTTCCCTCACAATTAATATCTGCAGGCAGAGGGCTATGACCAGGGGCGGGTATACTAGCTTCCATGTGGATGGAAGCACTGGCACCTCTCCCCTCTTGTGAGGAGACAGTTGGCTAAATTGAAGTTTCTTAATGTTGATAGTACAATTCCAAAGAACAGTGGGCTGGCTTTTAAGGTTTTTCCTTCACATTTGAAACTAATCTGTACTTAGAGCACTCTGGAAATAGGGGATTCCCCAAAGCCACAAAAGAACCCCAAATTATGTCACTGATGATTGGGAAAAGACCAGGGAAGAAAATCTGAACCTATGTAGTTTGAAGAATACTAGAAGAGCAAGGGGACAGACATATACTAATCTTCAACTTCACGGAAGTTTTGCAAAGACAAAGAGAATCTCTGTGTCCTGGGAAACGAGACGTACGATAATGAGATTAAAGTGCTGCAAGATTTCAAACTAGAAAATCTCCATCAGACGAAACAAATGTTTTACCAGAAATGAGACAAAATCCTGGTTTTAAGGAAAGAAAATGCACAAGATGGTTTCCTGATGAACTCTTTCAATGTAGGGGACTCCAACATGATAGTAGTTGTAAGGAAGGATGGAGATGAAGGAGGAACAAAAAAAAGACAAGGCACAGAGGTGGTGATGTTACAAGAAGTACATGCCTTTGGCTGAAGCATAAGTTGCTGAAAATGAATATTCACTATTGTTTTATTCTACGACTGAAAGGATAAGGATAACAGAGGATATTCAAAACCAAAAAGCAGCATTCTACGTAAACAAGTGGACGTGGTTTCTGCAAATGATTGTTGCTACATCTCCACTCAATATGGCAAAAGAAACTAAGAAAATATAGCAACCTAACTGAATGCTCAAGAAAAATATTAGAAAGGATGTGAATGTTCTTGTCAAGTAAGTCTGGTTCAAACGCTGGCATTAAGTGTGCTCCTGCAGTGCGAATGTGTCAGTGGACTCACAGAACAGTCTACCCTGCTGGAAGAAAACAGAAGTGTTACCTTGATAATGTTACGTTGATATGCGTTTTGACAGAAGCATCAGTATATATATCCCTAAATGTACAGACTTGAGAATAAGGCAGGTTTGCAAATAAATTAGATCTGCAGTAAGATTACCTGTAGTTATGTTTAATCCATATGTTTCTCTGCAGTACACAGAGGATGGTGTGAAATACTACCATTTCTGATGGAATCCAAGCTTGAGAATGTCCATAAATAGAAAATGGATGTGACAAGATGACAGATTATCTGGTGTTAGGGAGCCACTATGCACAGTGGGCGGTGCAGTCTTGTTATATCTTGAATGTCCTACAGGTATCTGTGAGATCCAGGTCACTGGACTACCTTTTGGCCATGAAACAACTGACGCCCTAACAGATATTTGCCCCCTCAAAGCCTTTCCTTATTCACAGAAAGAGGAGGACAAGAGGTTTCCTCAAAGTTTCTGCTCCCAGTAATCCAGGCAACACAGGGATGGATTTGGTTCGCAGCTGCTAATTAGCTTCTTTATGCCATGTGTAGTAATCACAAAAAAACTCCCCTTGTTTCAATGTCTTTCTACTGGGCAAATGGCAGGCAAGTGTTGAGAAAGAAGGAAGCAACTTTTCCCACTTGTATTTATTCTCCTCACTCCTCTCACCTCCCTCCACAGACAGCATGAGCTGACTTTCTGGCATGCCTGGAGGGGACCAGCTCTCCTTGTGACTCTCCCAAAACACTGCACCCCCTCAAGCTGCCACCTCTCCTCCTTCCCTTTCCATAACAGAAAAATGTGCATTTCCAGTGGCATTTACATCTTTATTTGAATGTTATTTCGAAATGAATACTATGTAGTTCTATTATGTATAAATAGAGAGAACATTTAGAAAAAGGAAATCAGCATTGTTGAATAATACAAATAAAATCTTAGTTACAAAGGAGGACAAACAATCATCTTACTTTTAACTAAAAATAGCCAATGTTTATACCAACAAATAAACTGTTGTTCACAGCAGATGCCTACATTAAAGGACTAGATGACTTTATCATTACTGGGAGTTGCAAGGTTGCAAAGACCAAGGCACTGCCCTCTTTGGACACCTCAGCTGAGGATGTGTCCTCATTAATGCATCTCATTATAACTTTGGTTTTGGTTCCAGTTCTAGTCTCCTGATGGTACTGCTATAAAACAGTACTAAAGCTGCAAGCATAGATGGTCTTACTGTGTTTCGGGTTTTGTGATGTGTTCATGACACGATATTTCCCCAATCACTGTTCATACACCATTGTTTTCTACAAGGAGCTTGCAGAGTTTCTGAAAGCTTTTGTATATTCTAACTTACTTAATCTTCTGAAATGCATCTTTATGAATATATGTTTATGATATATGAGCAAATCAACTAATTCTTGAAAATTACGTTCGTATATCAAAAAGCGCCATAGGAGTGCACTAGGAAATATTTTGTCAAAGAAACCATGGAATTTTGTCTTCTCATTTCCCATTTTCTCTAAGGTTTAGGTGCTTATCACAACAATATCAAAGTGTCTTCTATGTCAATGCCTTGAAATAAATATATTCCCACTGAAAGTCGTGAAGGAAATTCAGAAATTGGGAATGTACAAAATCTTATAAATGTCACAAACTCTAATGTTACAGACTGGGAGTCTCCTCTTTGGTTGTGGAAAGTGTTGTTTACCCAAAGACAGCAGAAGACATGGCCTTAAAATACTGAAGACATAATTCTTTGAAAATTTACCTCTTAAAGTCCAATCTAAAATTTTGCTCCCTGGAAGTGTTTTTCAGTAACAATCATATTCTCACAAATGGAAGTTAAAAAAAATAATAATAATTTACTATTTTGCTCCAATCTTCAAGCTATTAAAAAACATATTATCTTTTCCTGTTCACCTGAGCTAGACAAGGCTGAAAACAAACATATCAAAGCAACAATACCTATTAAATAGAAACTCAGGTTTGTGTGTTATCTTAACCTGCTTCTCAATTCACTCCAAGGCATTCAAAGCAGGCAGCCTTTGAAGTAGCCTATACTCTCTAGTTTTCTTCTGCAAAGTAAAGCATATGTCAGGTTCAGACACAATACCAAAAATGACTGTATATTTTATTAAAAGTCTATTTTTCACTCTCTCTCTCTTTTTAACAAAAGTCTAATTTAGTTGTTGTTCCCTTAGGTACAAAGTACACAGTTCATAATTCATTTGATATAAAATGTCAGTTTAGATTTTTGCACTTCTTTGATAAATGAGAAAAAACATGTACATTTCAATTTCCTTCTACGACGTTTTACTAGCAGAAGCCCCCCTCCCATTGTGCTGCTCAAAGACCTTTGTGTTAAATTAAACATCAAGATTCAGAAACTGTAGGGAATGATATTTCCAAGACATAGAGTACAAATATATGAGACTGGGAAAAAAGGTAATGATTTTTCCTACCAGTAAAGCGATCTCTCCCAAAGAGCATCTTTGATCCTTGAATTAGTTCTCAGTTATAATTTAATATATCAAAACTGTCAGCAGCTTTCCTTACATTTAGACATAAAGTGATATAGTCAGCTCCACGAAGAGCAAAATACAACATTCAGGGGCTTGCTCCCCTCCCAACATGTGCTTGTGACTCTAAAGTCCATCAATATTAATAGGGAAAATCTGTGTACATCAAAGGAGATGGCAGAGAATTAATTTAATTGTATCTGTCATCATTAACAGTAGGGAGTGTTTTCTCCTGTATAACCAAATTCTGCCATTGATCAACATGCAAAACTTTCAGGGGGGTAATCTGCACAATGGCAAAGAGCAGAATCAAAAATTTAGTTCTGGAAATAAAGCTATTATAATGAGGAAAATAACAACAAAACACTGTATATTATTTTCTTATGTAACACATGAGGCCGAGGCCAACAAATCTGAACTATCACATTTACAGAGTAAACAAGAATTCTTATCACTTCTCAAAACTGCCGACTGCAATGCTATGGCTGTCACTTCACGTTACAGTCTAGTTCAACAACTGCAGTATCAATAAATTAAGCTGTATTAGGAAACAGCAATAGGATCACATTCTGATGCCTATGCTGAGTATCAGCACCAATAAACAAAAGTCCAGATCCACAAATGCCCAGAACTCCAGGTCTGCTCCTCTTGCCGCCTTTGCTGCCGCCATGTGTGCTGCCTCACCCTGACCACTGCTGACCAGAGAAGTGTCTTTAGCCCTGGGTTACAATAGTACCTGCTCCATCTTCTCCTACAGTAAATTTTACTTTTTTCTCCCCGCCCCCATTAGTACAGTTTCAACGGGACAGATGGGCAGTATTCTGCCATCCTCGCTTATGAACCAAGAGTTTAGTACGCTGCCCAGGAAGTGGGTAATGGGAAATGTTAGTCACTTTAGGATGAATAACCCTGATCATTTTTTGGCCAGTACTCTAACAGAGATAAGCTATGACAGAATATGAAAGGTGACACCTCCGTTCCACCTAACTGTGGCAAAAATCCCTAACTCTTTTTATGGATTGGTCCACCAGTAAAAATAGCATTTCAATTGACAGAAATATGATCCAGGTGTTATCCACTGAAGCAAAATATTCAATATTTAAGGTGAATAAAAAGCAATTCAGACAAGCCTATTCATACATGGAAATAATCCGTGCAAAATATACAGTTGACTTCTCTGATGAATAGGGTAATAGGATTACAACCTTTTATACCCAACCCATCCACATAGGAACATTCGTACAGCATTATTAAGTAGCTACTCATCAGTTAATGTCCTGTTCTAGATACTTTTAACAAATAAACCATTTATACGAATTAACTCTTGGCTTCATTTCCTCAGATAATGCTGAAGAACACATAAATCCACTGGAATTGGTGGAAGTGTGTCAATACAGAACAATGAATGATCTGTTCCCAAGTATTTTTACTGAAAAGACCTTGGCTACTATCATTTTGTTCAAAAGTGGGTAATCTAATTGATTAAAAGTCTTAGTAACAGCATCACCGTGACTGTCTCTCGCCTTATATGCCACAAAACATCACAGCATTTACCCCAGTCTGCACATACAATTCGCCATATGTTGGGGTATAGGAAGTACCTTGGCAATACTTATTCTGTACAATACAGATTTTCTTCAATCTTTAGACAAAAAGCAAGGAGGCAGGGAAAACTTCCTTTCCCTTGTTCATTTTTAAAGCATAGCCTGAAAAGGCTAAATCTTCATCACAGAAAATTTACAGCTGCTTAATTCAGATTACAACCATCAGGAACTTCCTGTTGAAATTTTTGGACAGCACTATCAATTTCTTACGAAGAATACTCTCAAATAGGCTTAGCATGTAAGAGTACTCACAGCTTTGGTGGAAGGAAAACAGAGAATAGAGAAGTATTCTTTCTTTATACAGTGCCACCTCTTCACTCACTCAACTTCTTTTCTTTCTACATGTTCTATGAGAGCTGTTTAGATAATCTAAAAATCAGTCAACCTGAATTCATGTATTTTCTATGTACACAGTGGCCGTATTCAACTATGGTGACACCTTTTACGGAGAGGCAATCCCCCAAGTCTAAGAGAGGCTGACAAACTTTCTGACATGTATATTATACGGTTTAGCATGAGGATGAATATAAAAATCTCTTTTACCTTCCCTTGCTAACACATGTCTTTCTATCTATCTGTAAAATGGGAATCCTCAATCCTCAGTCAATTCAGAAGCCAACTGGAAAGCTAAATCTGTAAATAGTTGTAAAAATCATAAAATTAAATATGTCAATATACAAATAGTAAAATTAATGTAATTCAATGCAGGACGTATCCCACTGTAACATGATATACATGAATTGCCTTTCTCTCTTATGCTACTAACCTGAAATTAATCTAAGAACATGGTATTTCTTTGCCAGAATAACAAAATAAGATCTGCATACAGATCCAAAGAAAAAAAAAGACAAAAATCCGGCATGTATGCATGAACATGCATATACTAATATACCATATACATATTTGTGTGTGTGCATCTGTACATGCTTGCAGACACAAAAATAAATGTACAGAAAGGAAAACACAGCAAGGAAAAACTGTCAAATGTCAGGAATCACTAAGGGCTATAGACTCTTACAGTCACCTTTGTTCCAAGAAAGAGGCTGGCATACAACCACACTGCATTACAGGGACACCAGAGGAGAAACGGTGACTCTGACAACTGATTCTCACTCAACTTCCCTTTTCTCTCCCTTTCTGTCTTTAGAGAGAAGCTTATTTCTCCTTAGATACTCAGTCAACTAACCCAAAGTAAACTCCATAGATATTATAGAAGGAGCACTATACTAGGAAAAAGTAGGGAAAAGTCAAACTTAAAAACACCACTAGAACAAATAATTAACTATATGGAGGAAAAATATTTTAATTCTGCAAAGTGTTCTAAGAATTCAGATACAAAGTTTAAGAATTCTTTTTTCAAATTCAATTTCAAATCTACTTGCATACTACAGAGAAAACTCCCACATAGGAGTTAATAGGAGTGATTTTTAATCATAAAGGAAGCCAGAAAAGAGGAGAGAAAAAAAAAATAAAAGGAGGAAAAAAAAAAAGCAAGAGCACTTTTATGGCCATGATGCTTAAGATAGATTGTCTGGTTTTGTCCTCAGCTTAAGTGAAGAAAAGAAGAGTGATTTGATTTCCTCTACATTTAACCCTCAGCAAGATCTTGAGACCCTTAATTTTTACCCTGTTAAGCTTTTTTTTTTTTTTTTTTCTCCTAACAAGGAAACATGACAAATATGTAACGGGGTGACAGAACTTGACTGGAGGGTTACAGAGTTCATTGGAAACAGAAGAACTTCAAAGCTTCCTCAACTGTGCGAAGTAGCTCAAAAAAACAACCTTGCCACTTTACTCAAGTGCTTTATGATCAGCAGGCTAACTTGCATAACCTAGATGCTTCAAGTGCAGAAAATACAGAATGAAATGAAAAAAAAAACAAACCCTCCAACCCCAAAAAAACCCAACCCACAGACATTTGCCTTTGCAATTCATTTGTTAGTGAAAGCACGCTTTTATTCTGGAAACTATAGGGGGAGGAATTGTCAAAAATAAATATAATAAAGTGAGCTTTTTAGAAAAGCAGTGCAAATCGTAGTAGCAAAGTAACACAAAAATTGATACCATTCCTAATACTTGCATGTATCTGGAAAATGGTTCAAAAGACAAAAATCATAGTGTGATTTTTCAAATGACTTCTGTATGTTTTCACTAGGAATTTCATTGTCATTTCATCATAGAATTCCTTCAACAGAAGAATCTAATTTATCACATAAAGAATCTTGACTTTATTTAGAGTACTGAGCAGTCTAGTTCAGATTTACACAGAATGAAGAAAAAACAAAACAACCGTGAATAGGCTTAAGATTATATAAAAATTGCATACTTTATCTAAATTGTGTCCTTTTTTATGTACAATTGAAATTGGTCCAAAATAGGTTTATGTGATGGTAGGTAATCGGTTTAAATAATGATCTGCTGCTAAATTCCACAGCAGCCAATTTTTCCCACTTCTATATATTCTGTTTTTCAGAAGTGCAATCAAGCTGTAGCTGTTCAGCGTGAAATTGCTCTACCACCGATTTCTTCCAAGACATCTTAAGTATCAGCTGGACTTCATGCTAACACTAAGATTTTGGAAAGACCTGGACGGAGACCTCTACAATGAAGTTAATCACCTGCTTATAGATGATCAGTTGGCTATTTCAAGCTGCGGCACAGTTCTCCCTTTCTCACCAGTCCCCTTCACCAGTAGGCTGAGGATGGGCAAGATCCTGGGAGGGGACACAGCCAGGACAGCTGACCCAAAGTGGCCAGAGGGATATTCCATACCATATGATGTCCTGATCAGCAATAAAAGCTAAAGGAAAGGAGGAGGAAAGGGAGGAGGTGGGCATTTATTTTTTATGACTTTTGTCTTCTGGATCAACCCCTATACGTATTGAACCCCTGCTTCTCGGGAAGTGGCCAGACATCGCCTGCTGATGGGAAATAGAGAATAAATCTTTTGGTTTTCCTTTGCTTCTGCACGCAGCCTTTTGCTCTATTAAACTTCCTTTATCTTGACCCACAAGGTTTTTTTTCCCTCTTATTGTTCTCCCCTCCCTGTCCTGCTGAGGAGGGGAGTAATAGAGTGGCTTGGTAGACATCTGACATCTAGCCAAGGCACCACACTGTTTCATGTAGCTCCAGAAGACAGAAGGCAACCTAAGAGCTGGCAAATACAGGTCTCCTATATTTGGAGCATGGAAACATCATAGCCGTAACTATGGGAGATCTACCTAGCCCCAAAAGGACAGGGTGCAGGGACAAAGGGAAGGAGGCAAGCAGAAGAAAAAAGTCATAGCTGGAGTGTCATTGCCTTCTGGCACTCTCCAGTTTTATGAGCAGGGACTTACACTACAGTTCAATTTAAAGCAACCTTGAGGCGGTCCTTTATGATGTGTGGAGTTAGGCTGAGCTCCAACTGGATGCAATTTAGGAAAGCGAACAGTAAAGTGGGCACCTTTGTGCCTTCCATTGCCGGAGTTGGAAGGCACAACCTTTCAGGCATGAGACTTACTTCTCTCTTCTCTTGCCACCCAAAACAACCACCCAAATCCAAGAATAGACACAGTATGAGCTCACTGAAAGATGTGCTGAGCAGACTGGGAGAGGGGAATAAAATAAGAAAGTAGAACTAATGAAAATGACAATCAGTTCAATACTGCAGAGGTTAGGGAGGAATTATTGTTTCATTAGAACAACTCCCAGTTTTCCAAACAAGCAGTTTTGCAATCCTACCATTATATCCCCATGAAATCATCTTTCTGGACAAAAGGAACTGGAATGGACAATTTACACAGCTTGCCACTGACACTCTTTAATTAGCTAGGTCATTGATGAGAGGTGTAGGAGAGCTCTTCCCTCACCACCTCCCCCCCACCCACCCTCATTCCTGTTCTCTCCTTAAACTACCTCTAGAAAAGATACGGTCACAATTTTTCGTTAAGAACTTTCTGTTAACACTCCCTACCCTCACCCTGTCGGCTTGTTTCCAATTTTATTTAAAAGATTTCCTATTCTTGATCAAAATCAGAGAGTATATTATTCTGAAGTTACAGAGATATCATGCAAATATTTGAGAATTTGGAAATTTTTTAATATCATTTTATCACAACAAATAAAATAGAATGATGCCAGAAGAATCTTTCCTTTATTTTTTTCCATTTTAAAATTCTGTTTATACTACTCTACCATTACAAGACCTGACATAAGAGAATGTAAGACAAAAAATGAAAAAGAATCAGAAGATATAGAACAAAAAGAACCTGTTGGATTTTAGTCTAAGTCTACAGGGGTGTGGGATGGGAGGGGTGAAAAGAAAAAAATAGTAGAAAATGAGAACAATGAGAAAAAGAACTAATGTCTGAGAAATATCTGAAATTTGAAGTGAAGAAATACTCTCAAAGCAAGTTTTATGGTATGACTCAGTGTGATACTGAGCAGCATGGAAAAACAATCCTGTCTCACAGGGAAAATTCTATCATATTCAGGTTCAATTTTTCTTCCTAAATAATTAGTGCCTAGCAGCATCAGTTTGCTTTGTTTACTGAATATTCGTTCATCTAAGGAGTCCTCTTGGCTTCAGTGATCAACTTGCACGAGCAAATGCTTTCAGATGTGAACATAAGTTGTATGATGTGGTTCTTATTTGTTTGCATAATTAGATCAATGATCCTAGGATGTGGTTCAATATCCAGAATCAGAGGTGTTGCTAACTAACCTAACAGTAGCTGAAATCCTCTGGCTGCAGGACACCATGCTCTGTAGATGTTGAACAAACATCAATAGCTCCAAGTTCGTAGGCTCACTTTTTTCTGCTGAGAACTAGCCCAGGCTTGTAGGCAGAGGCATGCAGCACCCCAAACAGAAGAAGGGAGCAGCAAAGGGCAGGTGCCTAACAGTCCAAGGCAAAATCTGACATCTTTCACAGCTAGACATTCCTGTGTTGTGCATATCACAGACAGAGCATATAAATGAACAACGTACTCCATAAATTATGCCAGAGATTGAAGAGACACATCACTGCTTGGGCAAATTTTTTCAGAGTATCTTCCCTTTTATGTATTACATAGGGAATATACATAAATTCTTTGAGGCTTTTTTCTATAGATAAGTCAGCACCAAGTTGGGGTTTGTAATCCCCAACACAAGTAACCACACAGAGACAACTCTGCAATGGAATACAGAATTACCATCCACAACAAGTTTCATACCTCTTGTCATTGCCTGGGAATACAGTCCTTTTCTGTGCTTTGGAGGTGAGAGCTGAGCCTCCAGCTTCCTGCTTCCCATCTGATCAGCAGCCTGTCTCTGTTACCTGTCTTTGCAACTATTTTTTTCAACGTAATCTGTCTACTTCCTTTCTGCATACAGGACTTCACGTTCCCTTCCATACTAGGGCTCTTGTGGTCAGAGGCAGGGAACAAACAGGTTTAAACTAGAGTATAAGCTATTACCAGTAGTGATTGCAACTTTCTTTACTGTTAGCTTACAATCACTTATTACAAAGCAGTCCTAAATTAATGGGGTCCTCTATGTGCCACTACATTAGAAATAACATTCATTAAGAAGAAAAATATATAACCAAGGACTCAGTACCAAAGATTTTCTCCCAGATTTTGCAGTTTTACATCCTCTGTATCATTTCAATTCATTTACCTAATTAAATTACTTCTAAAACAATTTGTTCTCCAGATCTTTTACTGGCTGGCATGCTCAAATTAACATGAAGCACTGGCTAGTATATTATTTTTTACAACTTCTACCAAAGCAGTTTAAGACAAGATAAATAGAACAAATTTATTCTTTTTGGAAAAAAATATAAAACTCAAAAAAATTTACTTCTACCTCTGCGGTATGAAATTTGTCACTAATCATTTTAAACTATGCCCTTTTATGCTTCCTCCATCTCTTTTAGCTTTCTATGCAGTTCTTTGATGTAACAAAGACAGTTTCAGACAAGATTTCAGTTCATCTGGAAAAAAAGCTTTAAGTCTTGAGGCAAAAAGCAGTGTATTTAAAATTTATATACTCCATAATGCCTTTGTTCTGAACTTGAACATTGTGAAAAACTTCCCCGCTTTCTTTTGCCTTCTGACTCTGAAGATCATTTGTTCTCATGGTTTCAGCTTCTTATTATGCAACAGTGACTTTAACTGGTGGTTCCAGCATTTAAGTACATGCACAGTCATGGCTGACCCTTTCTGATCAATTGCCAATCCATACAGGTTTGACTGATAAAAGAGCCAATTAGATTTAAGCAAATTAAGGGACATCACCAATGTCAACCACTTATTAAACTGAATGCTGAATTCCATGCATACAAAACACTAATGCACCAAGTCCCATTAAGAGTTGAAATCCTAACCCCATTAGTAACTCCAGACCACTACAGGGTAAGGGTCAAAAGAAAGTTTCATATTTATGGATTAACATTTGGATTCAGTTTTTATTTTTTTAATCTTTCCAAGAACTCTTGAACCTGCGCTGCAATTTTAGCCAAGAGCTTAGATAAAATATATTTCTTATTTCTACGATTATTTTTTTTTTTGAAGCGTTGACTTTAAGCATGGCAAATCAGCTTGATGAGAAATTAAGATATATTCAATCAAGTAACACTAAAGATTTGGTGTGCTTTATGTTATGTGCAATACATTTTAAATAAAAAAATGAAACAAAGAAATGCATGGTGAAAGAAATTTGTGTCATAATCAAAAAACAGTGATCTGCAGTAATTTCAAAATGGAATACTCCTTTGTCCTCTATCACTCTCCCTCTTATACAACCTTTTATCAAGTTCCATGAAGTACTCCCCACAATGCAAATTTCTGAAACAGCTCTTTTTAATCCTTGAAAAGAGAAAGCTACATTTTAGCACTTATTAAAAGTCTGTGATTTTGTATATAATGAGACATTCTTTGATCAAACAAAACTTCTGTCAAAGTGAAATCTTGGCCACTGAAATAAAAAAAATAAAATTCCTTCTGATTTCAGTAGCATCGAGATTTTACTTAATGTTTTAGAAAGTGAAGGCACTGGATACAGCCCAGTGCAAAATTACCATTATACTCATAATATAGCATGCAATGGAATTTTGTGGCATTCAAAGAGTTATTATAATAAACATCATAGTAAAGTAAACATACATTGTCCTAAATATACATGTGTGTGTGCTGGTATGTGTGCACATACAGAATACAGTGTGTGCGAGAGTACTTCTCTCAAACGCACTGTTTCATTTATTATTCATTTCACTACAGACCACAGACCACTGGACAATAGTATGGAAGATTTCTTTAATAACTCTCACTGCTAATTTAATTCTACTTAAACACACATATCCTAGTGAATGCCACATGCTTTTCAGCATGATTTTATGTGTAAATCAGGATAATATGTTTTCAGATCATTAACTAAAAGGAAGCATGAACTAAAACCTATTTAATCAATGAGGTATTGCTTTTAAACTACCACAAGGTCATAAAAAAGATAATTTCAAAGCTATAAGTTTTCTAATTGTAATCAACAACAATCTAATGATGAAAGAAAGTGTATCTTAATGGCTGTCATAAACTTGTGCACATCCTTGCCTATCTTTAAAGATCCTTTACTCTCATTTCGTAAAATTTTCACTACCAGATTTTGTTATTTTTACATGCAAAGTTGAAGTGTGACACTAGAATTAGAAATGTCAGTGCCTTACTGCTCAGTCTTAAGCAAGCAGTAAAGCTCAGATGCGGTTTTATTACTATATGACAATGTATATTTGTTAACATTAGGTGTAATTTGGCAAACACTGGAAAAGTATAAAATGTGCTGAGAATTTACCTTTCGCTTCTTGCTCTGTAACCTGTCATACAAATTCTGAATTTTATTTATTCATTTTTCAGAAGTCTTTCTGTTGGTTTGGCTCCAAAACTAATCCGTTTGTTTGCATGCAAACTGTTCCAAGTATAATTGTATTTTTGAGCTGTAAGGTTTATGGGACTGTTTGTTTGTTAGTTTTTCTTTTCCTTTTCAAATGATATCTATGTCATTCTACACTATTCCTGCCCATCAGCTACACCTGAGAGACATCACATCTCTTCTCGAGATCAAGTTTTGTTGGGCGCTCACTTTAGAATTCAAAATGTTCTTAAATTCATTGTTTCCACTAGCATTTATTCAACAAAAGCTAATTCATCAGGATGTCCATGAAAAGAAAATGCAAAAGGAACAAATATACAGTTGTAAATGTAAGCTTTCATTTAAAAAGAAAAAAAAACCAAACAAAAAAACCAGGAAAAAAAACAAAAAAAAAAAAACCAAAAAAAAACAAAAAAAAAAAAAAAAAAAAAAAAAAAAAAAAAAAAAAAAACAAAAAAAAAAAAAAAAAAAAAAAAAAAAAAAAAAAAAAAAAAAAAAAAACCAAAAAAAAGAAACCAGAAAACCCACACACAAAAAACAACCCAAAACCACAAAACCCCAAAACAAAAAACCCTGTGCAGTATTTAGGGAGCATTTGCTCAATTCTCTTATTTCAAATTTTTATGAAGACAACTTACAAAGTGGCTTAGAGCCTCATTCACTGTAAATCAGCACATTGCACCTGACTTTCTTACAGCTACACCAGTTTGTGGATTCTGTCTCAACATATTGCAAATAGTTTATATCACTAGTATTAAACAAATCACATAAATCTATCCAGTAAGTGCTCTTTGTCAGCACTTACAACTTTTATTCTAAAACAGATTACAAAATGCAGGTGACTCTATATTCTTAGATTACATTAGCAATCCATGATAGAATACACCACCATTCACAGAAAAAAAAAATTAAGTATATAACGCACTTCGCACCTACATAACATTGTCTATACAACTACCTGTTTTCATTCTCTAGTTCTTAAATTGAACAATATGACAAATTAGAAGCTGAAAAGGACACTTGTTAGTAAGAACTACTAATGCAAACATATTCTGCTGAATTTACAGTCCTCAGCTGCAATAATGTTTTGTTCAATAGAGTATTTGTGTAATTGTTACATGCACAGAAAAGGCACTTTTTTATACTTACCTCCTGGAGGCATGACTACTGTTACAGCATCACTTATCACGCTGCCCTGGCTGTTGGAAGCAGTCACTTGTACTGTGTAGTTAGAAAATGGAATCAGTCCTTTAATGGGTACCCATACATTGGATTCGTTGCTGCTGTATAACATCCGAGTACCATTTACAATAGAATAATTAGCATTAGCTGTTATGAAAAAAGAAGGGGGGGGGGATAAGAACAAACATTAGACCTTGCATCTGCTACAACTTTCTGTCTTTATGATCCGAGTCTTACTTCTACTCAAATTAAAAGTTGCCATTGATACCAATAACACAAAAAAATGGCCTATTTAGAAGAAAAAATATTATTCACCATTTTTTCCTCCTTTTGCCAACAGTTCGGGGTACTTGTAAAACTTGAAAAATAAACAAACCGACCACGCAGTTGCAACGCCGATTGCTATACACTGCAAACAGAAGCCAGCTTTCAGAAATGATTCATGTTCAAAAGCAGTTGTGTGATAACTGCTAATTCAAAACAATAGGGTTGTTATGCCTATGAAAGACTGGTAAAACTTCTTGAAATCACTAGAAAAACACTTACCTTAGGATTTTATAAGCTAACTCCATTGCATACACAAGAATTAGTTATCTGTGGTAAGAAACACATGCTTTGCAGCATGGCCTGCAGTCCTCAAAGATAAAACAAGGATTTGAAGTATTCTGTTTATCAGATGAAATCATCAGAGGACACCACAGCAACCTACATGTCCTTTACAACCCTTTTAAGATCTCAAACTTAAGATAATATTCTACACTACCAAAATAATAAAGTAAACCTTTCCAAAATACCTGATGAGCAGACTGGAAAATAAAAAAAATCGAGTGTCAAGTAACAAATTTTTTTGACTCAATAAAGATTTCACTCACGTATCTGAGAGCAAAGCTGAGCTCATTTAAAGATTATCCAATATTTTGAACATATAAAGTGCTATATAAATGATTAATATTATTACTACTATCCATCATTCCATGGAGAGCTCTCACATTCAAGTAGATGGAAATTCTGCATCACAAACAAGAGCACAATCACACAGGTCTGCAACCACAGGTATGAGAATGAGATTAAACAGTATGTAACTATTAAAAATATCTTAAAGCATTGTCACAGCCAGTGGATTGAATATTCACATCTGAGACCTCTACAAAATCTAAATAGGATTTAGATTTAAAATTTAAAAAAAATCCTAGAAACTCTCTTTTAAATAATTTTTAAGTGAAACTCACTGGGTTTAGTAATTTTTATGCCCGTTTCAAGTGAACTCTTAAAACCAAAATGTTAATAAACCTGAAACAGTTCTTGAAATATTCCATATTTCTATGATTTGCACCAACATGTGCACATGCAGTACATTTCAGTCATGCTCACGTTACATTTTACCATGGCTGAGTGATCTGGACTTTCTTCTGATTTTGAGATTCCCATAAACAATCTGTGATCCACTTATGGTACAAGTCCAAGCCATTCAATTATTTTGACGTTCACAGAGCTGCACAAAGGGTGTTTTCAGTTATTCTGCTGGTAACATATGGCAAATTTACTTTCTGAGTTTTGGGGGAGGGGCAGAGTTCTATAAAGCTCTCTTTGTAAATCTGCCTTGTAGTCTAAATCCTCATTGTTCAAATTCGACCTGGATTATGCCATGCCATAGCACCAGACTGCCCGAGCAGACTATAGTAGTGTGAAGGTAGAATAATTTCATGAAACCTGACGGATTTATGTTGGATTTCATCAAATTTTACATTAGCCTGAGAGACCCCATTTTGTAAACAGCAATGGAGGCAAAGCTTCTTATCATGCAAGAGCAACCACCACATTTTACGCATTCCACATACAGGCATACCAATTCTGCAGAAGCACAGTTATTTGGTCTGAGATTACTCCTACATACCCAGGCTACTCAGCCAGCACTATAAAGATGCCTCTGCATTACTTGATCTCAGCTCCTAAATTGTCTATCAAAGCCTTCTTCTGCACCTTTGTGAAACCATCCTTCTGTGTGATTTGGGAGTAGATACAACCCAACCAAGCACATTTCTCCCACTGCCTATCACAGTTTTTCTGCACACCACCAGGCAGTCTGTGATTTATTACTTGCGATGTCCACCCAACAACACAACTCTTACATGCACCTATTGTTTAATTAACAATAAAACAATTAGAAATGGCCAACTGACGTAAACATTCGTAAGGTCCTGGTGATATGAAACACTTAAGCACTGGGTTGGCTGTGAAGAGAGATGTGCTTTTATCTACGACATGTAGGAAAGTTTAAAAATCCAGTGCTGACAGATCAAGGCACATAGGACAAATTCAAACCTCAAGCATAAAAGCAGGCACCCTAACAGCAATTTATGTGCCCAGCTAATGAGAAAATTAAACTTTTTCTATCTGCAGTAGAGTTTTAACATGTTAATATTTTTATTCTCATCCACCTGAGCCCAGAATGAAAGCGTGTACTTCCTCTGCTGATAGTTTTATTCCACTATTAATCTTTCTTCCAGCGGCTAACTGTATTATATTTTTTAAAATACAGTTTCGAGTAACAGAAAAGGAATTAGAAGGATAACACTTTATTCCAAGTTGCCTGGATAACAACATTAATATACAGTAATTATACAATTAGTTGTAACATTAAATTCTAGTTATAGCAGAGTGATTACTCGGCAATTATAAGAAGTATATAATTACTCAATAATTAGGAGAAGTATGTAATTACATAACCATTTTATTCAGCTCAAAAATGAACTTGCAAATTTACAATGAGATAGACAACATAGCAGTTCAAAATTTTTCATTGCTTCTAATCAAAAGCTGAGGAGTACTTGCAATTTTCCTAACCTGAATTTTACATAGACAAAAGGTGGTTTATTCCAGTTCCCAGCCAAGCAACTTACTGACACTGGCAAGTAAAATATTCAAAGAACGTTTTAAAATGCAGGTCTTGCTGGCCTTACTTGCAATATGCAGCTTTGCCACTTCTCACTGCTTAAACTTTGCTTTCAGTGGGCTGGAAAATGCAGGCACATAGGTTCAGCCTGACAGAAAGCGATACAGCGATAACCCTGTCATATCACTCTGTGCCATTCCTGCCTAGACTGCTTCAGTGGGAACCCTATTTGTGAGTATAAGTGGATGGGGCCTCTCTCCTTCCATTTTTCATGTGTGTTTTTCTCTCCATCCTGCTCACAGGTCCTACTGTAGCCTACCAGCAAGTCTGCCGCCGATCTAAACAGCAGCTGCCTCAAGCACTGGTAAAGTCCTAAGAGACATTGTTTTACTTCAGACAAGTGGTTTCCACCAGAATACCTCCTCATTCCTGAACACTTTTGCCTTGTAACTCCTGCCATCAACAGTCACCAGCACTCCAACAAGCAAGATCCCCTTAAGACACAGCTAACATGAACAACCTAACCTAAGGAGGCAAAACCCAAACTCCTAGACCTGGCTCACCATGTCCTTCAAAACATAAATACACGAGCACCCATACCAAAAGATGAATTCAGATGGAAGGGGGCTCAGAGCCTCCAACTCCTATAACCTCTCAAAAAAGGCTAAACCCTTTGCAGACATGAAAGGCTTCTCCACGCTCCTGAAATCTCTCCATATTTTTGGATTGTCATTGTTTTACTCTTAAACTAGCCTTCCTGTTCATAAGACTCTCCACATTCACCCAATATTTCTGAGGGACTTTGGCTAAGTCTGGTATTTGAGAAAAACCTGTGCTGTTTCCTGCTTATTCCTAGTTTTATTCTGGATCAGAATTTTTAAGGAAACTTAAGAAAAACAGTTTTTAAGGAAAACATTATAAAATAAAGAAGTTAGGGCTAAATAATATCCATACACACACTTCAAACCTATATATACTTGAAACAGAATAATAAAGCATGCTTACATTAAAAAGATACACAACTACATATTCCATTCAAAACCACTGGTTAAAAATGCTAAACCTCACACAGCACTCTAGCTGGTGACCATTTGTGTTTGAACCTTCACTATGTTTTCGGATGGGCACTCTGAAGAGGGCTCCCAAGCAGACACGCATTCCTGTTACCGAGTACCCCTGTAAATAGGTGAATAAAGCTCCTGTGGGTCGGTGGTGCGTAAATTACTGCTGTCCTGGGTCCGTCATCCTATGGGGTTCACTAGATTGAAATAACATAAATGGGTATCCTTTTCCATTCTTGTTATAATCATTGTCACAAGAATTTTAATGCCTCATATATTCCGTAATTTTTTTCTGTGTGCTGTACTGCTCTGACCTTTTCAATATTCTGTAATTTGACTGGCTGGCCATTTCAAGTTCTCTCCTTTTTACAGCCTTATTAACTTGTGGGGAAGAGGTGAAATGAACAGCCAATCAGAGTACGTAATATTGCAAAGGTCATGGTAGTACAGTATAGTATCAGCAGACACAGACTACTGTATATTAGTCATTAGCGTTCTGATATCTTATTCATGTGACAAAGGTTGTAAGGAGCGCAGGGAAACGGTACAACTGAAACTATTCTCGTGACAAAGACTGCGATGGAAAAAAGAAATAATAAAAACTAAATGCATTCGTCTCACATTTAAAAACTTGGTTTCTTTCCGGAATTTGCCACATTTAAAGGTACTCCTTCCATCTGGATCAAAATTAATGTTTTCAGGAAAAAGGTAATAAATGAAGATGTCTCCTTTTAAGCCCACATATTTTTTGTGTGTCAAACAGAAAAACCTCATGTTGCATATGTGTGGGCAAATACCAAATACTTCTATTACTACCGCTGCATTTGTGATTACTGAAGTAAGAAGTTTAAACACACCCAGTCTAATGCGCCGATACCGCACACACACTGACACAACTGGGCTGCTGACTTCAGGAAGCACGGAGGCCATGCTAGTGAAAAATATTACTAGGTGCTCACGTGCTTTTCTTTCTCTAATCAAGAGCTAGTTGTTATTATAGAGATGATGTTGATCAAAAATCAGCTTCCTTATATTTCTCTGTATGCATTCTTATGGGATTTCAACAATTGAGCCTCTTTTGTAAACCAATTTCTGCCTCTTCCTGTTTGCGGTGTCCTAGAAATTGGCTGACTGCTCATCCTGCTCCCAGATTTGTGTGAACTTAAATGATATTATAGGACCGTAGCTTGTGAAATGCAGATTTCCACCTAAAAGGTACTTAAGCCTGAAACACTTAAGTCTTATTATCACAAGTGTTTAACGAGCTATTATTTTCTTTCAGTATCACTATTTCAAGATCATGTGATGCTTCAGTCACAAAAGTACACTACCCGTTGTGTGCTACTACAGGGCAAAAGGCATTTTTTGAGTGAGTTTAAGGCTTTGTGTCATGCTCTGAAATACTATTACAAATCTCTACTGTTTCCATTGTGTACACACAGGTCCTGATAACCTATTGTATACAATATTTCAACAGATAGAAGCAGAACTATTACCAGTGTAGAAGACTACTCATAGAATAAAGGTAGTAAAAATCTAGGTCAAGGAACAAGAATTATACAAAGATCACTTATTTAACTAGCACAAACACAATTATTTTTATGCCTTCTTTATATGTGTGTGAGCATAGAGAGGTTAAGCATCTTATCTTGGGCCACGGAAAAAGTTTGTCAGAATAGCAGAATAAAAATGAAACAAGAACTTACTTTTTTTCACTCCTTTTCCCCATCCCTCCCCACCCCTCATCTTCACTGTCCATCAGTTTCTGTCCCTGTGCTGGGTTCTGCCTCTTTGACATCACATTTTTCTGAGGGAAATTCTGAATATGCACACTTCCTCATCTGTAAGCTCATTCTTTTATCCCTTAGTTTTGCTTATTCTTCAGCCTCATTAATTTCTGCACAAGCTACTCCTCTCCTGCAAGCTAAGATTTTTCTTCTCTGCCTTTCCCACTATTTCTAGTGCAGTATTCACAATAAAAAAAATGTGACTTTCAGTTAGGTTGATTATCCCCCCCAAAAACACAGCTAAATAATTTCCTAATCATTACTGGTGACTCTCTTTTCCTAAGAACTGGAATAATGAACTGTTCTTCAATTGTCTACTCATTTATTACACTGATCTTATGAAGTGGTTTCTGTGCTTTGATGCCATACCCCTTTTCTCAACAATGTTAAGGGGTTTTTGTGTTTTGCAGTGAGTTTTTTTGGTTGGGGTTTTTTTTTCCATTTTTGTTTTTGGTGTGGGGTTGTGCTTTTCAGATGAGTACACTACTGATTTTGCACCTCAATGTCCCAAGCAACTATTTTATCCTCTGCTCCTAAGTTGACTGACGTATTGTTCCTAAGGACATATCATGGTCTCAATCTGTCAGACCGAGTCCAAAACTTTAAGTGTCTCTTATCACAGCAAACCTTCATTCTCATGGGCTAGGGGGAGCTGCTGGATGAGGCATGATGGGTAATTTAAAAGCACTGTGGCAAACTGGAAAAACAATGAATCCAAAATAGTCATTTTCTTGTAAAGAATGAACAGTACACATTATCTGCATTGAAAAACCTTAGCTTTTTCCTTTTTCCCTGGTAATTAAAGAAGCCTTTAGTTTTAAGCCTGAAAAATATAAAATATTTAAAGAACAGTATGAAAGTCCTATGGTCACGTACAGCAGAAATCTGAAAACTCAAAGACCCAGATGTATTTTCTGACTGTACAGCTCAAGCTGTTTGTTTGATTGACTGTACAGCTTAGTTTCCCTCACTTTAAAACAGGCAAGGGCACCTTCGGTGCCTCTTCACAGACTGAAATTTGGTACCACTACCTTAGACTGTCTTTAGATGTACAGAATGCATGTGCTGAACATTCTGTCTGTCACTCTGAGCTGGCTGCCAGTACAGGATAGGGGCTGATGCTAGAAAGCTACTTTTCTGCTTTAATCATAATAAAGAGATGGAGCTCCTGGTGGACAAGTTGAACATAAGCCAGCAATGAGTTCTTGCAAAAAAGGTGGCCAACAGCCTCATGGGCTGCATTAGGATGAGTATTGCCAGCAGGCCAAGGGAAGGAGTCCCTTTTCTCTACTGAGCCCCAGTGAGACACTTCTGGAGTACTTGTTCTGTTCTGGGCTCCCCAGTACAAGACAGGTATGAGCTTATGGAACTGGAGTCCATGAAAAATGGTTAAGGGCTTGAAGTATCTGTTAAGATGAGAGAGTTTGAGAGAACTAAGTTTGTTTAGCCTCAAGAAGAGAAGGCCTGGGCTGGAGGGTGGGGGAAGGATCTTATTGATATGTATAAATATCTGATGGGAGGGTGTAAAGAAGTCAGACGCTTCTCAGCAGTATATAACAACAGAACAAGAACAATGGGCACACAGAGAAAATACAAGGAATTCTGTTAAACCTAAGAAAAACACTTTTTTACTTTGAGTTTGGCCAAACACTGAAACAAGCTGCCCAGAGGGGCTGTGGAATCTCCATCTTTGATGATTCAAAACCCAACTGAACACTGTCCTGGTCAATGTGCTCCAACTGACCCCGCTTAGAGAAGGGGGGGTTGGACTAGATGATCTCTAGAGGAGGCCTCTGACCTCAGCTGTTCTGTGATTCTATGAAAATTTGCAGAATACTTCAAGAACCCTAAGGTGAAGCAGGGGTCATCATTATGATGAAAGCATGTTCCTGTCAGTAGAAATAAGTGATCATTAGTGTTACACAAAGGAATATGCACTTATATGCTCATGAGTTCTATGAACTGAAATAAAAATAAAGCCTACAGCTTGATGAGGGAGCTCATACAAGAAAGTTAGTAGACACCATGGATAGTTAATGACTGCAACCAAAATTAGGCTCTGTTGTGATGGTAGGCAGAGAAGAATGTTTGGTATGTGGTCTCATCTACCCTTTTCAGCTTTCAGTTCAGTGCTACGAGGCTTTCAGCTTAAGAAGTCTGTAATTGTAGATGAAACTGTCAAAAAGAATTATTTTTTTTATTTGAATTACTGTTTTAGGTTTTCTGATTACTCTTTCATAAACATGGAAACGTCCAATGAGTCTTGCAATTGAGTCTATCTCATTTAGACCTTCTGGTTAAAACAATGTATTCAGACTAGTGTTAAATCTCTGCTGTAAATATATTCCTCTGTATTGTAACTCACTTTACTGCAACAGCACCACGGGACACCAGTCCTGACCCCCGCCCTTCCCCAACTGTACTAAATGTTGTAGGGACACCCTCTAATGACTCAGTCCATGACCTAAAGAAAACATAAAATGGGGTGAGACCACACAACTCTGCAAAGCATTCGATGAGTAGAAACAGCTTCTGTGGATTTCACACAGGCTTCCAGTGCTCCAGGTGCTCTTATCCAAACATGAACAGGAGAAAGTGTCCCAGCACAGTTTAGGACCGCAAGTGGTATAACATCACATTGTCTATAAATGACCAAAAGGCATCAAATAGCAAAAACATTAGCTGTACTTGTGATGTTAAGCTGATGACAGAGCATATAAGTATTGATTTAATCCATTTTGTTTGAGGAGTTTTATAGACAAATGATGAGACTTTCTAAAGTTTATTTCACAAGAGATTTTTACACACTACAAAAAAAAAAAATCAGGAACAGCTAGCTTTAAAATCTTCAAATTTGTTTTTCCATGGTTAGCACATTCTTTCTCTAGCTGCAGCAGTACATAAATGGAGATTATCACAGTATCTGGTTTCTGAATCTATGCCCATAATTCATGGATGCCAATAAGCATTTTCCATTCTCCAGGGACACTATCAGAAGGAGACTAGCTAAACACACAGAGCAGAACCAGGAGTCTCAAATCCATAATCAAATATCTAGATTGATTGTGTCACTTGCACTTGTATTGATTTCAATTGGAGCAGCTGACCCAAGGGAATAATAAAAATGTGGAATAAAACTGATTTATGAGAACAAAATAAATCCTTTTGTGAGTGGTAATGAATTGGTACTATTTAACCCTTTCAATCACAAAGGGAGAACGCTATTTATTTTTTTCAGAATGCTGAGTTAGCCAAAAGAAGTCATATAAAAAATGTCAATACTGTCAAATGCCATTACACTTAGTTGTAATACTTTGGAAGGAATGAAGCTCTAAACTTGATCTAGGATTTTTATTTGACATAAGACATTCTTTTGGCTTTTCCAGACACCTCACATGAGGCATCGTAAACGATGTACTTGTGGATTGAAAGAACCACAGAATCACTCAGGTGAGTGTTTGCTGTACTTAGAAAGTAGCTCCCTCTGGTCTATTTAGAGTAAAAACCTGTAGAGTAACGTAAACAGTCATATCAACTGCACGTAAAAGGGTGACCTATCATAGCACCTTTCTGGCATAACACTAGAAAGTTACATAGTCAAAATCTAATTTGATCCCCCTTATACAGTTCAAATAGAAACTTCACCAAAGCTTGTCAAACCACAATTTTTATCACGCTTTCTCTACTTGAGAAAATAGATAGGTTTTACATTAGACTCTAAAGAGAAGCGTATTTGTTTGAAATCAACACATACAAGAGCCCAAATGCAATTTCTTCATCTGCAAACATTCTAGTCAGATTATATGTATTTTGTTTGGATCATGTATTGACATCACTGACACGAATCATTTAGGTCCAATGCCATGAATAGTATTATTGCATTTAGGATTTACCATAGTTACCTAAGCACTGCCAATGTAGCCTCCTCAGCCTTCCTGTGGGTTAAAAACTCCAGGAGACATTCATTAACTAAATGATTGTTTTCATAGGAGAACTGATTGGCAAATTCACTTTTACTCAATATTGTTTACCAGTACCATCTCCAGAAGATCGCTGTTATTCCCTAGACTATTCCAAGGGAGCAGGGATGGTTTGAGAGACCATCTTGCTATTGGCAGTCACTAGGAATTTCAGCCTGTAAGAACTGATAACACGTTCCTCACAAAAACGGGGTTCAGACTTACGTATCTGCTTTATAACATGAAAACCAATAAATTATACAGCACAATATAGAAGCAGATCGGTGTACATGTGACAAAAACATAACTATGTGACTAGAGAGATGCAAAAGACCAATTAAAACACTATCTGCAAACTGATGCTAGTTTTCACCAAACAAACAGTCCAATGTAGAAATTAGAGACTGCTTTCATTTTGCTTTCCTCTGAGACACCTGTACTAAGGAACAGAAAAGAAAAGCATATCTGGTACTGAATGAAATCATGCTAGTAGATGGTGTATTGTGAAGCTGTTCAAAATCTACTGAAGCTTGACTAAACACTACCCAATAATTGTTCTAAAGTGCATGCAAAACTAGGAGTTTTCTAGCCATTAAAAACAAACTTTAAATGGCACATAGTGCCAAAATACCCTTAAGTCTTGCTCTAGTGAACAGATTAAACATGACTTCTTCAAAATCATGCATCCCCTTATTTCCCCTCCTCAATCACCTTTAGGATTAGTGAGTTTTGATAGTGAGGTCTGTAGCACAAACTAAGGAGACAGACACAGAAATAAGGGAGAAATGGGTTGAAATATGAAAAATCTCCTTAATGGCTGACTTGGAAAAGCAGCTAAGGGCTCCCACAAAAACATCCTAATTTGGGAGTGGGGAAGGGGTCTGTCTGGTGCAACAGGTGGCAATGGCAAATATGCTAATGCTGTTGCTCACAGCGGCAGTGATGATTTTTGGCACACTGTCCCTCTGCCACTACCTACTTTCCCTTGGGAACTTCGCAAACTCCCCACTGGTTGTTCCCATTTATGATGCTATTTGGGCTGCACGGAGTATGTTAACGTGGTGCAAGTGCTGTACACTGATTGGTCACTGAACATCTGTGTACATATATTAATGGATAACACTTATCAAGTATTTATACTTTTATTATAAACTTTGTTGTATACTAGGTTTTGGGAGGTAAAGATCTAGGAGAGAGGAGCAATTCTCACAGCATCATAGCTGCTCCCATGAAGACCCTCTGCAACACTACTGGGGTTTGCAGGTGCAAGGCCATGAGAAATGTAATACAAGACTAGAAGCATGAGAACTATAACAGAAGCTACTTCCAGAGAAGCTCTGGGAACTGCCTCAGCGGCTTCAAGGTCCATGGCATTAGTAACTTTGTGGCACTAAGGTACCTTAGGCACTGTGCAACATCATAGTAGCACAACAAACTGAAACGGATTACATATCTTTTTATATATTACAAAGGTAGCTGGTAAATTACCAGTATCATTCATACCACCATAATTTCTCAGATTCACATTCCTTTTAAAATTTTACACTTCTTTTAAGGTCAAGGATCTCTAGTCTGCTTCGGCCAGCTTCTTGAGGAAAGGATTATTTTTCTTAAGATTAATGTCAAAATTAGTGTGCCTATCATTAAAAACAGAAAATAATCAAGGATTACTACTAAGGAATTCAGGCTGCAGAATGTATAGGGTTACTGTGCAATCTTAAATTACTGGAGTAAAGTTGGAATGACTTTTCCTGTCCTTAATAAATAATAGTCTGTCCCTGGCACAGGAACACGTGATATTATAAACACCTTTGCTAAGTTATTAAATGCAGAAAGAACACAGGACTGATATCTACCTACTATGGCAAAAATATTCAGATTTCTTTGCAACCAGCTTCTTGAATGTTCAGCTACATGAGAGGAAAGGTTTAAGAACTACTCGAAAAGAGGGAAAAAAACAGCAAGTTTTTAAAGAAAAATATTGTCTTTAAAATATTTATCTTTTGAAGTCATTGGACAAACAACCATGTCCAAAGGAAATTCACTACGAAAATTGGCCTAACAAGTGTTTCAGAAATGTTTTATCAGATAATGCTGTATTCTACTGTCAGAATTCTCCAGTTTGCCAAGAGAAGCAGGAGACTACAAGGAAGTTTTCTGGTACAGTGTCTCCAAATAAGCCCAGTTACCAGATGAATAATTTTCCCTTTACAAGAATACCAGATGAACTACAGCACTGGAAAGCAAGAACCTTGGGTGATATGTCAATAACAAAAGTTACAAAAAGTAAACCAAACAAGCAAGCAAGCAAGCAAGCAACCAACAACAAAAACCAAAAAAAACCTCCAAAAAACCAAACCCAACTACCCCCCCCAAAATGCCAAAGAACTCCACCAAAAAAACCCAACAAACCAAAACCCCAACCAATCACAAAAATAACAAAATATGTGGATTTCTATATTCATTCCTACAGTCACAAGCAACAGAGAGTTCTGAGTATAACCCTGCAACTTTGTGTTGTGAAACTCCCTAAGGACATATAGTTAATTAAGAATTCTCTTTATGTCAAACTTGCATTCAAATGCATCACAACATCCAGGGGACTACAGATTTGGACTCATTTTGTGCTAATGCAGTCATCTGACACAGGTGGGAAGATAAGAATTTCCTCCAACTCTCTCCTCTGGAAAATAGGTAATACCTGACTCTTCCTGTACTAGAACTTAATTTTAGATATCCAGATGCAATTAAAAATGACCCTGTACCTAATCTAAACCACCCTGAGGATAAACAGGGCAGAATGAGGAAACTACTTGAGGGAAATAAGCCTGACCACTGTCACCCTTATTTCCCCCTCAGGTCCTCTGAGAATTGGAAGTGTATCAGATAATAACAAGAACTTTAACTCCTCTTAAAGAGAGAAAATTTGTTTGCAATCTGGTAATATTAGCATTTCATGCCTTGGACTAACCAACTGCAAAACAAATTCCTCTTTAAGGTTTCTTTTGAGGAGCCACAGGGACTTAAATGACTTGAGGCACAGCAACTTGTCTTTGCAGGAAAACACATTGCCCAGGCACTGCAGAACTGACACATCCCTCAAACTTAAAATCGTGTTTGATCCCCATATGCAGTTTGCTGAGAACAGATACTCTTCTGGAAAACATACCTGTATAGATCAGAATGGTG
>VWZZ01004152.1:269204-278155 GCA_013399095.1 Psophia crepitans
AATTTCTTTAGGAAAAAAAGGCAACTAACACTATAGATGTGTTAATTTTTAAGCATTTTACTTTCTTTTCATTTACATTTGTTCGAAGCTGTTCAGCAACTAACATGCTTTATACAGAGACCCCTGTAAGAAACAGGAAATAAAAGGAATGAAAGATTCATTTCTTGAAAATACCATTGCACCTCATGTGTATGAATGATCTCACCTTGGCATTAGGGGAGGAAGCAACAGCAAAAGACCACAATCTTTAGTTTCTGTATTTTATAAGACAACTGTAAGGAACAAGCATTTAAATGTTGTAGTGAATTACTATAGATATTTGACAGAGAAAAAATATCCTTCGAGGGATGTTAGTTGCTCCCTGAGTTGACTTCTAATGTCACCTAAGAAATTTAAGTTGCAATAAAAAGTAGATCTTTAATAGAAAACAAAACATGATAAAAGAGTTGGGAAATGTGATGAGTATGAAAGACTTTTTAATATAAATAAATACTTATTCAATATTCTAGAAATATAGTATTTTAATTTCACATCTTGTAGTAAACATCAGTGCTGTGGAACAAAATTTGTTATTATGTTATTTTTTGGCAACAAGTTTGTTTCTCATACATTATTTATTTGGTGTTTTCTAAGGTATAAGGTGGTTTCACACCTTCCTAAGTGCCTCTCAGCTGCAAGTTCATCGGAGTGCTAATAAATGCTATTTTTAATCTGCCACACCTGCTCTATCATCAAAATAAGCAAACATACTTTCTCTGTCCTTGAAACATGAATGTTTTACTTTTTAGCATGTAAAATTTGGAAGGTCTGTTGTTTACAAGTGCCAGGCTGTATATTTGATGTACATCAACTACTCTACACGTGCTTCTGTATTCATACACTCTAAATTAGTACAAGATTATATTCAAAATAGGTGAGCAGTTGCAGTAAAGTCAACAGGATAAAGTACATACTTAAAGATAAACAAATGCTTCATGGATCTATTGGATCAGTGCCACATTGATTGTTTGGATATTTCAGTCAAAAACCTCCTTCTGGAAGAATTTGACTAAACTGTGCTTTCTAAACCAAAATAATTTCCTGTAAAGTTGTGCTGCTAAATACAGGTACTCTGATCCCACCACATAAGAACCACGGGGAAATGAATACCAACTATTTTTTCTACCAAAGAGGAGTAAGATATCCTTAAACCAGTAGGAATTTGTAGCAATCTGTACCACTTCCTAAACAATATTTTGTCTCTAGTCTGACTCCTTCTCAGAAAATTCTTACGTTATCACAAAGCCTTTTATGATCCGCTATTCTTTTTGATATTAAAAAGATATTGAAACACTGTTTAAATCAGTACATGTAGTATCCTCTACAGCTATACCTCTGCAATGTACTTTGAAAATAATATTTTGTGTAAAAACAGTACTTTCTGTATATGACCATATGGCACAGAAAACCTGTTTCATATTTCATTTTCTAAACATTATTTCATACAGAATTCTATGATCTTTTCAGATGTGTTATTAACAAACTTAAACACGATACTGTTCCATCAGATAACACTAAAACATAGGATAGGAATAATAATAATATTGGGAAACCTGTTATCCATCTAATTTAAAAAAAAAAAAAAAAGTACTGGCATACACATAAGCTAAAAACCTGAAATTTAAGTTTAATAGAAATGGGGCGAGATGACAAATATTCAAGTGTTGACCATTTTCACTCATTTTAAAGCAGTCCACCGTTACATTTACTTCCCTCACTTCTGCGCATCTGATATTTACAAGAGCTACAACATCTCAAAACCAGCAGAAATTCATATCTCCTGAATTCCTCAGAAAAATCTATTGGAGGTTACGCTATTTCTTGATAATCCATATTTTTATTTTTTAAGAAACAAAAAACAATTAGAACCGCCACAAAGGCAATACCTTGGCTTTAGTACAAAGAGATTAAATGTTTTTAATTTACATGTTACCAATTTGCATCTCATGTGAAAATAAATCATAGCCACTGAAAACCAAGTTAAACAAAAACTATCTAACCAAAATTAAAAAAAACCAAACAACTTATTGAAACACAGTAGCTGCTAACACTCTCATAACTGATTAAGATCTTCAGAGACATCTTCAGAAACATAAGCTGGAGAAATCTTGTATTTAGGAGAGCCACATAGCATTCACTCATTGATTAGGGCACATTAAGCACAAGATCAGCAACAAAAATAGCTGGCAGCATATCAATTTACTGCTGGGAGACGTTTCCCATACTATTTAAAGTAGAGGCAAACCTTTTTTTTTTTTTTTTTCTTCTTTTTAAAGTGTTGCATCTATACTGTAATTGATATAAAAATCTTTCCAAAAGTCAAATGAAGATGCAGTGCTTTAACTTCCTGGCAGCACTTAGGTGAGCCTAAATAAAGATGTTGTACTTCAATTCCTGTGATTAGAGATGGATCACTGGCTTTGGAAAACAGTTTGCGTGCTGATCATGGGATGCAGATGAGTATCAGCTACAGCGACCCCTACTTTGAATTGTTTCTAAAGTCAAGTTACAAGTCTGCAGTTCAGTGGAGATGTTCAGTGGAGAAAAAATTATCAAAATTATTTTTTCAAACCCTAACTATGGCTGTTCTGTTCTGTCCTTTTGATGCCTATTTGATAGGACAGAAATACTGAGAACATACATATTTCATCTGTATGCAAATGGTAATGACTTGTCTTAAACATCACCGCTAACACAATGGATGAGGTTACTGCACATCGAATACCTTAAAACAAGGTTTGCTTTTGAGGTATATGTGAAGTTGTAAAAAATGTACAAGAAAAACTGGCAAAAAGCCATTCAAGCTTTTAAGAGTAAATATCCTTCAAAGTAGAGCAAGCTATAAAATGCTTAATGGTTATAAAGTCCAGTCGTCTTCTACAGAGAGATGGTGTTACCAGCATTTGAAAGAAAGCAATCTTGGAAAGAATATTGGAAATGTGACTAACTAATTATTAATAAAAATAAAATCTGGAAGTTCTTTCCAGAGCACAGTATACTCATATTATAAATTATGATGGAAAAATAAACACAACAACATTAAAAACTCCCAGATCTTCCTTTTTTCTTTTTTCTTTTTTCTTCCTTTTCTTATTAGCAAAATTAAAAGTGCATACACAAAGCTGAATTAAGCAAAAAGTAAATCTCAGAATTAACACAGATTTCTCTCAGTTATGCTTGAAAAAAACCAAGCACAGCAGATATTATTCCAGTTATTCATCAGCTACTGTACTGCGAAATCATACTGGCTTTATCAGTTCAGCTATATGTCTAAAAACCTTTAACAAAATAAGCTTCAGAAGGCTTGTTTTTCAGATGTCAAATGTAATATTCCTGTATTCTCAAACCCTGAAAAAATGGGGTGTTGTACAAGACTGTTAAAATATGTCCGGTATAATATCTCGATCACATCTTTGCATTCAAAAGATATTTACAAATCACCATATTTTCCTTGCTCCTCTTGCCACTTCTGGCTTCTACAATTCTCAAATTAACTTCAGTTCTTTCAGTCAGGCAGCTAGAAATTTGCTCATTACTGGAACAGTAACTCTTACTTTATATATGTCCTTATAAATCTGGCTAAAGCACATCTGCACCTTTCAAACACATTAACTCTATTTAATTTCAATAATGTGTGTTTCAGCCTCAAATTTTGCCTTTCTTCACTGTATCTATGTTCTACTTTGGAACCGTGCCTAACAATGACCTATCAAATCTTTAGCAGCTCTTAAACAGGATTTTTTTTTAAATGTCACGTTTTGCCAGATGGGTTAGTACTGACCAGAGTGAATCATCACCATTTACTCTGATATTCACTGCCATCTGACATTTATTACACTCCCAGAATGCAAATTAAGGTACTCACCAATGGACCCAAAGCACAACCTTTTGCAGTACATGCCTGGACTCTGAAGGAATGCAGACTCCAAGGAGCAAGTCCATAAGCATAACAACTTAGCTGCGATGAATTTTGCATCAGAACACTGTCCATATACAATCCATAGCTAGTAATAATACCTGTAAAACAATGTGATAGCATTCACTTAATATCTAAAGAGCTACAGAGTTTAGAAGAAAACTGATGCTGCAGACACTAGGGTGATAGTAGTATTTCAAACAGTTTAGCATTAAGCAGGTAAGTGTTTAGCAGGACTGTGTGTGCAACGCTTAGAAAAAACACGCTCTCTCATCTTTAACTGTTGGACACCTTGCAAGTGGACTGCGTCTTTTGAAAACAATTACACTGTTCCAAAGATTACCCATTAACAAACTTATTTCTGGATAGCAACTAACATCACCTTGGAAATGGGAAAACTGAAGCAATTCTGTTTCACCGCCTACTGCATACGGCTGCCAAACATGGACTGGAAAGACACACAAAACCATCTCACATCTTAACAGCTTTAGACTTAGAAAAAAATACCAATCTACGTTATAACTGAATGTTGAAGGACAACTTAGGCCAGCGCTATAAACTGCAATAAAGCTGTAACAAATAATTTTGCCACACAAAGCCATATTGATACTTATTGATAATTATCTCAGATGTCTGCATTTTGCCAACAGGCTAGATACATCATTAATTCAGGGTTGTGGGGGTTTTTAAAGTTTTACCCACTTTTCTAAAACAAAACCACAGAATAATATGGATTGATGTTTCCTTCGTAGTACGCTGCAGAAAAAGTCCTGAAGTAAACTTCCTTGCCTATTCAATCTAGAGAAAGAAAACATATTTGCAAACTCAAAACAAACATTTGCAAGACTTTTAGATAGAGGAGAGAACGGTCCTTCTGGTGTAATTGTTTAATACCAACTCAAAAATCACAACTCATTTATGAGGAAATCGAAATCTCTGTTCTTCTGAAGGTGCATGACAGAATAGCATGAACCCTGTACAGACTACACCCACAGAGTGTTTTGAATGTAATGAACTAAAGACCAAATTTTACCGATTTGCTTAGACTTTGGAAGTTGAGCTTGCAATGGAATCCTTTTTCTCAGGGACATTTCTCCATCTTTCTCACTTCTGAATACTCTCTTTTTTAAAAAACTTATTTAAGTTGAAATCTGAAGGCAAATAAATGCAAAGCTATAGAAGGATTTGTTAGAAGTAAGTTCAGTTCAGAGTATGCCTTCTGCTCTTCCCATTATAGAAAACATTTTCATATTGTACAAGTAGCTCAGGTCATCTTTCCTTCTCTTAAAATTGAAATGTCTGAAGCTACATTTAGGAAGATTCTGCCTGAAATTACAAAAATATTTTCCTCCTCTACTGAATGAAGAAATGCTTTGTAAATAAACACAACAGTTTGAGTTGGGCTTTGAAAAGTTAGTACTTCAAAATGTTTACATGCTAAAGCAATGCAGAGCTGAGTATGGTGAAGCCATTCACAGACTCCTCGATTCTTTTCTCTTCTGGAGAAAGTGAGAGGCTAAACTCAAGTCAGACAGCAGAGACGTGTGTGGGAGGAAGTCCTGGTTTATCTCACACTATCAGTCCTACCACGTTTGACAGGCTTCCTAAAGCAAAAATCCCTTGGGATTCCATGTCAAGCTGCTTGTAAAGCAAGGGCATTAATGGTTGATATTTGCCCTACATTAAATAAACAAATTATTTCTACATATGAAAAATTATTATATTTATCTCAGAGGTAAAATACTTAAATACAGGCTGCTAAGGGTATCCCTAAATGTGAATGCTGGCATACAGGGGAAAAAACCCCAACACTGAAGTACTTTGAGTATCTATACCAGTAGCACTTACCCTTTAAAGTAATGGACAAATCATTATTAATTCCTTTGATATTTATGGTAACAGCATGAATCATAATGAGATAATTTGATATTAACGTGGGTGTCATATGTACCTCTATGGGCTCCCCACTGTAACTCAGTGTTAATTAACTGGACCATTATATTGAAGTGTTCCTGAAACCACAGCACTATGCAGCACCTATAGTCCAGCAAGCTACTCCTCGGACAATACTGAGCTTTTGTTAGTCCTCCCAGTACTGTCAGAGAACAATCATCTCTAAAAAGCTGATCCATTAACTCTTGATTTTACTTCTGCCTTTGTCTTACATGATTCTGATGGAGAAAATTACAGAATGAAAAGAAAGAAAAAAGTACATTTCAGCACAAAAGAGCTAGTAGAATCATAGAATATCCCAAGTTGGAAAGGACCCTGTAAGGATCATTGAGTCCAACTCCTGGCTCCACACAGGACCAGGCCAATCAGAGCAGGTGACTGAGAGCGTTGTCCAGACGCTTCTTGAACTCAGTCAAGCTTGGTGCTGTGACCACTGCCCTGGGGACCCTGTTCCAGTGCCTGACCACCCTCTCGGTGAAGAACCTTTTCCTGATCTCCAGCCTAACCACACACCCCCGCCTCCTGTTGCAGCTTCATGCCATTCCCTCGGGTTCTATCGCTGGTCACCAGAGGGAGGAGATCAGCACCTGCCCCTTCACCCTGCCTCAGGAGGAAGCTGTAGGCCACAATGAGGTCTCCCCTCAGTCTCCTCTTCTGCAGGCTGAACAAGCCAAGGGACTTCAGCCTCTCCTCATACATCTTCCCCTGTAGACCCTTCACCACCTTGGCTGCCCTCCTTTGGACACTCTCCAATAGTTTTATGTCCTTTTTGTACTGTGGTGCCCAAAACTGCACACAGTACTTGAGGTGAGGCCGCACCAGCGCAGTGTAGAGTGGGACAATCACTTCCCTAGAACGACTAGAAATGCCATGCTTGATGCACCCCAGTAGTTTGACTTTGAGATGTGAAGCCATTTTTCTAAATTAGCCAATAATTATTTCTGGCCAGGGATAAATAACTTCGCCTCTTTATTTCACCAATATACATTTCCAAAGCATACTGAGAAAAAGTTTAAAGTCAGCCCAAAGTTTATTTATTTCTCAAGACTTGGTAGATATTCATGAAGTTTACCATCCATGAAATACTGAAGAGTATAGTACATTTTTGTGATTTACAAGGCTTCATGAGTGATACATCGTCACCATGAAAAGATGCAGTTTCTTCATAATAATTAAATCTAAGGAGCTAGATTAAATCTTGGTTTCACTGAAGACAAAAATCTCTATTGACCACAGTACAATAATGTTTCATTTTTGAAAAGAAATCCAACAATGCAAATTAAACTTAAACTGAAGAAAGAGACACGCTCTTCCCTTTTTCTTCCTTCTCTCCCCTCCCTGGGTAAGGCCATATAATCTGTCAATGATATTCCAGACATTAAAGATGAAAAGAGGTTTTATATCTAAAGTGCTATTAGCACTTTACTCTTAAGGTACAATCTAGAGGTCAAATCTTAAGCAAACATACTTTTACCTACATCAATTTCACTGACTACAAACACAAGTCATCTCTCACAAGCACAAGGATTTGCAGGAATAAGTACTGGATTAGTTCACTGAATAATTTTATAAAGCAGTTTTTACTATATCTAATATTTCCCACACAAATTCCATATAGCCTTGGACCATACAGCTCAGATCAAGACCTGATTTTATGTATGATCTGTAACCACATAAAGCTTTTGAGAAGTGACCATCTAAGGAAAATTTTCAATGGTGAAAAGAGATATGGTCACTCTTTTATGTGAATGGATTTTAAAAGAGGGGACCTGAAACTATATGGCAAGATAATAATGGATATGTTCTGAAGAATATATGATTCTTTGAGGCCAGTACAACAGTGAAGGCTCAGAACAGAGTATCTGATGCCACATGCCATTTCACATGCCTCTCCATATCTTGCCCTCAACTAAATGGTCGATATTGCTTACATTACACTATCTACATGTGATGGTTTAACCCAAGCAGGTAACTAAGCACCATGCAGCCACTTGCTGCACACCCTGCTCCTCTCCCCTCTCAGTGGGATGGGGAGGAGAATGGAAAAAAACCCCAACCTCACAGCTTGAGATAAAGACAGTTTAGGAAAATAACAAAGGAAGAGAATAATAATAACTAGTATATATATTATATATACACATATAAAACAAGGGGTGTACAAATGCAATTACTCAGCACCTATGGAATAAAAAAAAAACAAACCCAAAACCACCCAATGCCCAGTCTGTTTCAGAGTCTGGGCCATGTCCCATTAATCATTTTATTATTGGTTTGAAAATAAGTCAAAAGAAAATGTGCATATTACAAAGTGTATTCAGCATATCATCTTCCAAATGTCTCTTTTCTACACCTCATACATAAATGACATTTCTTAATGAACTTTCACCAAAGAATTCGGTATAAAATCTCCCATTTTCTATGAAATGATTTTTTTTTCACAAAATAATGTAAATTGGCCTTAAATTCAACCAAAAATGAAGCACAGGAATTCAATATCCATGTTTGGATAACATTAGCCTTTGACCTCTAAATGCTCCCTTACCTCAAAGCTTGACTTCTGTTATACAGTATAAGAGGAAAGGAGAAGGAAGATAAAGGAATAGACCCAGAGATCTACTAAGTAGATGACAATTTATGATATGCAAATCTTTGCAATTCTGAGGTTTCCACCTGAAACAAAGCCAAGTTTGGTAATTTCAAAAAGCACTACTTACATCTAGTAGACTGAAACTCACAAAGTTTGAACCAACATTAGAACTTTAGACTGTAAGAATACACCAATAAAATGCCAAAGTAAGAAAATTTAAGGGAAAATTCCTTCTGCTGTTTCTTTCTCATATTTCAGTCTTCTCAATAATTGTATTTTTCAGCCTCCTACACAGTTTTGAAATACTGACACAGAGAGCAATTATAAATGATGTGGCCACCAGCAAGACTAAAAGATATGTTGAGAATGAACAAAAAGTCACCGAACAATACAAGCTCTCCTGATTAAGCAGTTGCTCCGTGAAAAGTTTGAGAGTTGTTTTTTTTTAAAAAAAAA
>VWZZ01004152.1:278661-301217 GCA_013399095.1 Psophia crepitans
GTCCTTTTCCTCCACACAGCTTTCCAGCCACGCTGCTCCCAGCCTGTAACGCTGCCTGGGGTTGTTGTGGTCAAAGTGCAGGACCCAGCACTTTGCCACATTGAACCTCATCCCGTTGGCCTCAGCCCAGCGATCCAACCTGTCCAGGTCCCTCTGCAGAGCCATCCTACCCTCCGGCAGATCGACACTTCCCCCCAGCTTGGTGTCGTCTGCAAACTTACTGAGGGTGCACTCAATTCCCTCATCCAAATCATCAACAAAGATGTTGAAGAGGATGGGCCCCAGCACCGACCCCTGGGGCACACCACTCACGACCGGTCGCCAGTTGGATTTGACTCCATTCACCACCACTCTCTGGGCCCGGCCATCCAGCCAGTTTTCAACCCAGCGAAGAGTGTACCTATCCAGGCCATGGGTTGCCAGCTTCTCCAGGAGAATGCTGTGGGAGACCGTGTCAAAGGCTTTGCTGAAGTCTAGGTAGACTAAGGAAACAGATGAAAATAGGAAACTGGAAAAAAAGAAATAGGAGAATGGGAAAATGCTTTATCAGTTATATACTTTTTGAAACTCCCAAAACAGTAGGGGAGAAGAAAGAAGAAACATGAGGAAAAAAAAATTGTGTATCCCTTCTTGACTGTTGTGCAAATGTGAGCATGCTATGGTGAAAAAACGAAGTCCCTGCTCGTCTAATGCCCTTCTAGCTGCCAAATGTTCATAAGATGGCAACTCTTACCCACTCAGCAAGAGCTCACACGTGGAAAGAAGCAGCCTTTCCCTGCAAGGCAGGATAGCGGCAGCTGACTTCCCAGAATCCCTTTCGTCCATCCTCACCCTAAGGAAAAGCCTCCTACAACATGCACAGTATTCATATATCACAAAAAAATAACAATGGTCCCAACAGAACAAATACTCTATAGGATTCAACTAGTGAAAAGATGGGAAAAGACAGTATTTTTAAACAGGAGAAATCCACAGAGGAGGCCTACACAGGATTATAGAGAAGTAGGCTATATGGCAAATTTGGTAATTACCTAAATGTATTGTTCAAAACCCCACTATAGAGGTGAACAAAGGTTGTTGAAACCTCCAGTTTCCACGGATGAAGGAACAAAGTACAGAGGAATATAATTTCTTTTATAAATCTTCCCTGATTCTTATCACATCTGTTGCTTATCCACTTCAGATTCACAGCTTTCCTGAAAAGCTATTTATTGTATTTCCTAACAACCAATTTATCATATTTAAAAGGAAACCAAAGCTGTACACAGTAAATACTGTATTAACAAGATACAATGTGCAAATTTAGTCATGTATTCCCGATTTTTAGTTGTTTTAAACGAAGCACATGGAAATTTATTCATCAAAGTATAGGACTTTTTCCTGTGCTGTTGTTATGCATATATAAATATGTGTATGTTTATATTTAGTTAGTTAAACCACTGTCTAAACTACTTGGATTTTTCCCCACAATGCAAGGATAACAGCATCAGGTCCTGACACGAAATATTACACGTAAAAGCTGCCCATTGACTTTAGCCACTAAGCCACATACATGACCTTCCTGCCGTCCTTACCTCTCCATCCCTTAACCCTTCCCTCCTTCCATTCTCCTCGCCCTCTCCTAAGACTTTGTCAGACACACTGATGGGATTTTAGAAACAGGTTTAGAGGGTTTCTAAGGGGCTAGGAGGCAAAATTTTCCAATATGACTCCCACACAAAGAATCGTAAATTATCAATTACACTATTTAACAGCTGATGACACTTTCCTATTTGTTTCTAAAAGTAATGTAAGACTTTACAGAATATTACATATACGTAAGCTTTACAGTCACTAGTTTTTGGGGAATCATTTAAAGTGTCTTGTAGTGAAGTTATACAACTAGGATGTGCTTTACCACAATTGAAAACAGTGAAAAACTTGCAGGGAAAAAATGAAATTTATGTGAAACCACTCTGAGAAATAATTGATATATATCAGTATGTTAAGCCAATGAAGAAAAAGCATTTCTGTTGCTTTAAATTCAGTGATTTCTGCATAGCTTCCTTTTCTGTGATTTAAATTGTTACGTGCCCGGTAATAAAATCAAGGTGAATCCCAAGGCTGCATGATACTGTAGATACATTAGAAATATAAAATTTGCCTAGAAGTTTTACACTTGTATAATTCATAATGAAAAACATTTCTAAACAAAAGAAAGTATATTAATTAACTTCCACAGCCGTGGCAACATACACCTTCAAGATGGCTATGTAGAACACAAATCTAAAGTTTATTATATTGCAATTAGCATAAAAGAAATGAATGTTTTATTGGAGGGTGAAATGAACATCCTAGACTGCTAAGTCTCCAAGAACGCCTATTTCTCAGCTCAGTTGTCCTGGAAAACATTAAACAATGAGATGCAGTACACAAGAACTATCAAAAGGGAGCACTTTTGAGCCACTGAAACCGTGCGATAGGCTGAAAGGCACAATCTCCTAGCTGCAGACAATGATACTATCTCAGGTATTTTATGTGCTAAAATGATCATTAAAAATTAAGCACCACATATAAGCTGCCATTTAGAATATTAATTTACCTTTACTAATCATCTTTTTAACTTGAGGCTAAAAGAGTTCACTTACCATTCGGATACTCAGGCTTAGTCCATGAGATGTTAAAGGAGTCAGATGAATATGACTGGGCTTTTGGAGCAGGAACACCTTCTGGTGTACTCTCATCTGTTATAGCTGTGCTAGTTTCGCTTATTGAACATCCACCTCCAGTGCAAGCCTTAAAATATGAATCAAAACTAATAAACATATTTCAATGTAATACAAATAATTTCAGCAATTATTTTTTGTAAAGTTTTATAAATTGTACATAGCTAAACTTAGTAAGTCTGTGTGTTTCATAGAAGATCCTTTTTTTACCATAGATTTGTTTACCTCTTAAATAACAGGATGTGCCACTCATGATAATTTTTAGTTATAATACAGGTAAAATCTTATACTAAGGCTTGACTTGCAACATTTTGCATTTGACTGAGTCATAATCCCAATTAGATTTCCACTGCTTTTGTAGCCACGGTTAAAGAAAATTACAGTACAATATTTACTATTTATGGTGCAAAACGCTTCTTCAATTGACTAAAAAGCTCTTACAAGTTTCAGACACAAAATGTACTGACCAACTTGTAACGCACTTAAAAAAATATCTCGATGAATAGCCACTGAGAAGAAAACGCCATTCAGTCCTGAACTTCATGACAGCACACAGAGTGGTGTGCAGATACAATTAAAATAGTGAAAACCCACTCTATTCTAAATCAATATGCAACAGTTATTATTACATGTTTATGGATAACAGTCGAATCATTTGTATTTCAGTAACCAGAGAAGTAAAGATTGATTACATGATTTTTACATTTTGCTTGATTATGAAACAATACAATGTGCAAGAAATTGTGCATATTGCCTCATAAAACAGGCTTTTAAGGTTTCACATGCACAAACATAAGACTACATGGCTACGGTCCTTATGTGTGCTGGTTTTCCAATTACTTTCTCCATGACACGAGATGAGTTCTTAGAGAAATGAAAAAACAGATACAAGAATATATAAACTCTGTACTGGATTTAAAGATTTTTCGTTTAGTTTACTGTTTCTTTTTAATTTTATTGTTTAGCAATAAAATAAATCAAAACCTGAATTCAACAAGATTCAGATTTTGACATAATCAAACTTATGGGATTCACTTGTGTTTTTAGGAGTTGCCCATGTGCTGAGGTGAACAAGTAACCCACTCCGGATCATCAGCACACAAAGGAAAGATAACCTTGCTGTCCAGATCTCCAGGAATAAAACGTTTCTCTCAATCTACTATCTTTTATTTGAAAGGATTAGCTTCAATTTCCCACTTCCCAGCGTGTTTCAAATCAGGGAGCAGTCAACATTATTTTCTACCCCACTCCAAACGTGTATACTAGCCCCATGGGTAAAAATAAGACCGGTTTGTAAATGAGAGGCTATTTTATACACCAAGATTGTTTTGATTTCACTGGAAATTACACTCCCAACACAACTACAGAATGACTCCCTGTGTTCAGTCTGGGCTAGCAAATAAAGATCAAAGAATGCAACCTCAGTTTTGGAAACATCTGAAAATGGCATTTACTTTAAACATGATAGTGGTTTTTGTTTTGTTTGGGGTTTTTTGTTTGTTTGTTTTTTTAAAAAGGTAAGCTTAGACAGATACTCAGATAACTGTTATCATTTTGACAATGAAAATGTTTAAGAACATGCTCCTTCCAGAAAAGGCTATTCTTCAAATGACTTTGCTTCTACTAGCTTCATGAAGAAGCCAAAAAGACGAGCTCTGCAAGGCTTCTTCTTCATACATCTCTTACTGCCTTACTAAACAAAGTTGCAGCAAGCATCCCTCAGGAATAGAGGGCTTTTTCGTTCAAGGGCTTGGAAACAGCAGACTTCCCGTTCATTTATTTCTTTAATTTTGTGAAGCTCAATATTTGTATCTCAGAAACTTGCTAGGATATGAAGTTTCTGATTCTTCTAATAAAAATCAGTATAAGAAAGCTCATCTGCGTTTTAAATACTGGGATTTTAGATTACTGCATCCAAATGGACTGGGTGTTGCTGGGACTCTCTCAATCACATCCAGTGATGCTCAAAGCATGAAATCCTACACCCCCATCGAGCGCCATCATGCCATCCTGAACTTCTCCAAGAAACAGATTTGACGCAAAATTTGCAAAACTACCAAAGTGTCTAGAGAGTTAAGGGACCAACACAAACCTCATAACAAGACACCACACAGTGATCCTCCAGTTAGCACCTGAGCTAGCTTACCCACGCAACACAGCTGTGAGCAGATAATTAGCTGAACAGCCAAATCACAAAAGCACTCAAGTCATATGAACGGGTGTGCCACCTCAGCTATTAAACGCAGCCTTTCAGCCTTTCATTTGCCACATATTAAATGGCAGTAACCAGTTGAGAAAATCAATAACAGCATACAAAGATAAACATTTTGTTAACTTTATTTAACGTTGTTATATTAACCTTGTTATATAAAAATTTAAGCCAGCAGTATTGCCATGTTCAAAGCTGCAAGATTTAGATCTTTTAACCTGCCTACATCAGACCACTGCATTTTATCTTGGTAAATCTCGCTATCTTCATCACCAGAAGAAATGATCTTTTATTACCTTCTGGTTACCACTGATGCAATGCATATATTAAAAAATCAAGCAAACAAAAAAACAAAACCAAACAAAAGCCAACCAATCAAACAAAAAAAGAAATGGCAAATAAAATAGAAAGATCAAAGGTTCCTAAAAATGCATTCCACAACTTCTAGAAAAGCTGTACACGTTAATGAAGTAAAAACAAAGTCCTCACATCGCTTTGTTTTAACCATATCCCAAGGCAGGGCAGTCCTGGTTGCTCTGCCCATCCTAGCTGTTAATTCTCTCCTGATCCTCTCTCCCTGTGCCCCCATGAAGAGAAGCTGGGCAGGAACAGAGGAGCTGTGGCACAGTGAAGGACAGCACAAATTCTCTTCACAGTCCTGCTTGCATAAAATGCTTCTTGAAATACTGCCTTAGTTTTGGACATGGTGCTATTTTATATGCTATACAATTTACTATGCTGAAATGTCTAGGCACAAATGAATTAATTTCAACATGAATCCAAGCTTTAATTAGACTGAATATCCTTGCTTTTCCAAGTTCAAGTCAGATCCTTAGCATTACCTGAAGGTAGTTTATTTTTTGTGGTATAATATTTAGAACATTCAAGAGCATGTTAAGAAAAAATGAATGCATACCCACTCTACATAAATGTAAATTTATTCATAATCAAGAGCAGAATATTTTTCTATGGCATTTATCAAAGCAAATATCCTTATATAGGTATTGTTATAAAATGAACAGTGCCCTTAAAACAAGGGACGATCCCATGCTTTTATGCACGTATTTTCAGGTTTGTTAGAGAGCTGAAACTGTTCAATTTCATCACAAAATAAAACCAATGGTAAAGAAATGCAATGAGAACATCAAGGTCTTTGACGATGTTTTGAATAAACAAGCTGCTAATTCACACTGAACTCTCTTCCTCTCTGCTATTTCTTCTACACACGGATTTCATGAAGAAAGAGCAAATTATTATGGTACAAAATATGGAAGGCTAATGTTTTTAAATACAGTCAATTATTTTCTTGTACGTTGGGGGCCAGAGACTTTTTTTTAGGCTTTAATATGTTTCCAGTCAATTCTCAACTAGTTACTATCCAACTTATCCTTGAAGAAAAACTGTATTTAAATTACATATACAGTTTTTGAGGGCCTGTTTTGAAACAAAACACCTACTGTTGTTCAGGATGGCCCATCCACCTTAGTTTCAGAAAAAAAAGAGGTTAAAAAAAGTGGACACATGAACCATTAAGTATTTAAGATGTTAACAAAATCAGAATATTTTTCACCGTTTTACACCTCTACTACACATCTTTAAAACTTACAGCTAGTTTTATGAGGTATTCAGTACCCGGGAAAAGCTGCTGAATAGTAAAATCCAGAAAAAGTTCTGTGCTGTTATAGATTACATTCCACTTTGTAAAATTCTGCTCATTGTTGGCAATATAAATTATATAGCGATCTAGGATTCCATTTACTTCTACAGGTTCTTTCCATCTGCAAATAAAAGCAAAATATGATTAAGACCAACAAAGATTCAGACCGTGCTGACAACTGTAAGGTTTTGTTTAGGGAACTTTCCGGGGTTTATTTTAAGAGTCTGAAAACATAGTCTGAAACCATAAAAATACATCTAAGGCATACCTTTAATGGAGTATTTGTACTCAATAGATAAATCATTGTAGTAATACACAAAGCAGGGGCAACTACACAGGCATATCACCAGAACATTTCCTGCACTGAAGTTTGCAGAGGCTATGCCCATATGTAGGTTATACTGATTGCGTAAAGACAAAATGGAAATTAAGTTGGCAAGTGATAATCAGAAGGTTCACAGAACCACTAAACTAATCACTTCTATGCATTTAATCATAATAAATTTAATTTTATGTCACAAACCCTTCCCCTGATTGAACTCCCTGGAATTCTTGAATAAACTGAGGCACTATTGTGTTCTCAGGAAAAGAAGAAATCCTTACTTACTGTACATATATCGTTCTAGAATCCAAAACCGTCAGGACCGGGGCATCTACGTGAGATGGTGGCAGCTGTGCTGTAAACAAGGTGACCTGGGAACTGTTTGTACAGCCAGCAAGCGTGCATGCAGTGAGCAGAAACTGGTGTGGCGTAAAAACTGCTAAATCTAGGGCAAAAAAAGGAATAGGAATTTACTTTGTATATTAAATTTACCTTGTCTTTCGTCAGCTTTCAGAGGGTAGTGAATTCAGAAAATCAAGAGAAAGAGGGACCTATCTCTTAAATGTTTCAGATTTCTCCCAGAGGAGTGAATAGATGCTGGTTCTAACTGCAAATTTTGACTACTAATAGTTCTGCAGAGCGTGCTTTAGTTGAGATGACCCCACTGTACAATACATTTACACTGGAATGTACACCGCCCAAACAAAACAAAGATGTTAGCCTCTTAGGTGCTACATACTGCATCAATTTGCTACAGTGGCAAATGAACACCTTTAAGATTATTATATTAAATTACTGGAAAAACAAGTACACGTTCATTAACACAGCCAGATGATATTAAAAAAAAAAAAAGTGCTGTATGATACATTAATGTCAAGCGTCAATACATGCAATGATTCATTTCATGCAGATTTTACTATAAGCATGAACACAAAGGAAGCTCATTGTTGCCACCACTCATACTGGTCTGTTCTCTCTTTGCCTGTTTGTCTTCAGCTGCATGAACGTCAAGCATTTATAGGACATATTTCAGTAAAGACAACCTGTCTAATGCTATAGCAAAACAACTGTTAAATGGTTATTTATTATGAAGCTATCTTGAATTTCAATTATTGCAGAAAATGGTGAATAAAATGTAGCATCTTTGTTGAATAAATATTCTAAAAGATCTTATGCTTCATGTATTCTTCGCTGTACTAATAAAGGAATGTTTGTCAGAAAAATTATAGTAGAAAAGTAATGCAGACATAATTTTCTAAGCTTTTTCATTTTTTTATTAAAATACAAATCACAGATTTTAATGAGCAAATCCTTTAAGAAGGAATTTACAATTGAGGTTTTGGCAACAGTATAAGGTATACAAATAAAACGCATATGTTATAGATAGACATTTTTAGTATGCTTGAAAAGTTGTGGATTTTTTGCAAGATGTAACAAATGCTACTGTTTTCAGAGCCAAATAGTATCAAACTGTCATTCTCTACAAAAATATTTGTGAGCAAATTCAAAAATTGCAACTGGATGACAAAGACATCACTAAAGCAGAAACACTGTAGACCAAACAAGTTTTCCCTTCATGTAATGTCTCCAGTCCCTGCCGCAATGGAATTCCTTCTGATTTACTCCACACTCTGTGAGGAGAGAATGAACTCATGCATTTTTGTTGAAAACACAGTATCACTCAGTGGTATTGTTCTATGGAGCACATGGCAAAGTGAGAGTTAAAAAATTGCCGTAACTAAAAAAAAAATTAATAATCATCAAGTGAATGCCTGTACCACAGTGACATGTTTAATCAACATAATGGGGCTGATTCTGCCAGGGTTAAGCAGTGCTTATGTGGGTGAGAGGGGTAAAGCACACTCCAGAGCAGGTGCTCAAGCTGGCTCAGCAGAGAAAGTAAACTCCACATACTGCACCGACTGCACTGTCCTCATTACTGTACTCCTTCCCGGGTCCTGTGTTCCTTGCAGCTGCCATCAGAGAAGCCACAAAAAGTAGAGATGGAAGTTTGTGAGACAAGTATCAGATACTCTGTGTTCTGGGTGGGCAAACAAGTGACCAGAAAGATTTAACTTTTAGCAATCCTAAAATGAACAGCTGAAAGCAATCCATGGCACCTATTTAATTCATGTCCTTGCAAACGGTGAATACACATTCTTCTCCCTAAGTTGAAACTGCATTGTGGGGCTTCACTTAGCAGACTGAACATAACACAAGAGAAGGGAGAATAGAAAGGGTGGATTTCCTCCTTTACATTTGTTTATGGTGGGTCATTGTTTTCCTGGAACACAGATTTGGGACGGGCACTGGGGAGGGGTATCTTTCTGTCCTTCAGGAAAAGTCCTCACCAAGAAACTGCTGGTTTTTAAGAAGGAGCTTGTACTGAAATCCTGATTTGATGCACACTGTAGCTGATGAGACTACATGCATGCATAAGTTTCTGGAAATGTTTCGTTAAGTTTGAAGAGGGGAGAATTTTGTCAAGGATGAAAAGAATAGAAGATGGAAAAATGTTTTATTTCCCTGCCTGAAAAAAACAAGTGACTGTAAGTCACTCTATGTGTGTCTCAGTTCCTGGAATGGTAAAAGTAAAAAGACAAGACAGGGAAATTGGCAAAGTTTAAAAGAACAGGAATAACAAGGAATGGAATCACAAGACATAAGAGCAGCAAGATCCTTCAGGATCAACTGAGAAGCATACAGAGAGGAGCAGGAAGAGGAGGAGGTTAAAAAAAAAGAAAGAGTAGAAAGATAAAATATGGGAAAAGTGCAACATGTCACCAGGTTCAAAGGATATCTTCACTCCTCCTCTTGATTTAATAATGCCAATATATTTTGACTAATAAATGCCAAATGGAAAGTTTTTATGAAATCTGAAATATTTTGATGAGATAAAGGCTAAAAAGAAAACTGAAGTTAGTGGGAGCAGGAGAAGAAAATACAGAAATTAGAGACAGGAATGTCACTCAAAGCACGAGCTTTGCAGTCAATGAACATCTCTCCATAGACTTCATAGAGGTTTGTATGAGCCTGCAAATACAGTGTAGGTAGTGTTTCTAAAAGCTTATTACCAAAAACTGACAAACTGATCAATAAAAATCATATTCCATCATAATTGATGCAATTATTTGTTGCAGTCAGATTTGGCAGATATTTTCCTATTTAAATTTCAAAGTATTTCATAACGGATCAATGGATTCGAACAACTACAGATACAAACATGAATCTGAATGAGGAGGGAGGAGGTTCTTAAAACTACAGAGCTACTGTTTGTCAAGGTCCTCTAGCAGCTACGCCTTGTTTTCCATTTGCTTGATTGCATGATTTGCATAAGATCAAATGTAGGCAATTGTGGACACGAAAAACAGATCACTCTCAAACACATTAGAAATGGATCCACAAGATTATCCAGAAATGCCTTGCAAGAAAATGCATCCTAGGGCATGGAAAACTCAGTGATTAATTTCAAATAAACTGTAATTTACAATACAGGGCATGAATTATATGTTATTTTACAATTGATTTCATGCTGTTGCTGAAAGAATTTCATTGATCTCAATTTACAAAATGAACACAATAAGCAGACAATAATTTTCTTTTTAACTCACAGCAAAAGTTTTTTTCTTACACATTTGCTTGATCAGGCTATACTCCTGTGTGTTCCACAATTCCAGTCTCCTGTGTTACTTTAAGATAATATCAAATGCTTCTTATTGCAATTTTCCAATAACTACTGCCTTAAATCACTTATTTCTTACCAAAACAAAGCTGAACTTAACAATTACAGAGGTTTACTGAGAAAAACCTAAATTCAGAATTTGGTCTTGTTCTCTTTTCTGGATTCTGAAGGGCAAATTGCTCCGAAGCACAAAGAAAAAAAAATATTTTCTTGTGAGTACGGGATTCCTTCAAATCATCTTATTAATGTAGCAGGTAGCCAGAAAAATGATTCTGCATTTTTCATGTCAAAAACAGAACAAAAGAAGAAAATTAAAATAAGACCCCACGTATCTGTTTTATAATGATTACTTACTTCCCCCAAAGAAAAAGGTGGGGGGATGGGATGGAGGGGAAGGGCAGGGAAAGAAGGGATCAACCTGCCTTTTTATCTCTTTGCCCTCAGAGGCAATACAAACAAACTAAATTCTTTCCTAATTCTTATGTCACCAAGAGAATTGCTAACTATAGTGGCTATCACTAAAATCGACATTTGCATACCACTACATTTATTATATATGTGGTATATGTGGAGCTTCCCACACTAACCAAGGCAACTATCTTAAATATCATGGTAAATCTAACTATAGTGGTTGGTATATATCCAGTTTCTAATAACCACCAGTATAAGTCCTGATAGCACAATCAATGCATGAGACAGAAAGAATAAAGAATGACCCTGTTTGCATGGTCAATAAGAACACTCACTTTGCTTATATCGGATTTAATGGGTAGTCACTGAAAGGTAATATGCAACACTACAGTGCTACTTTTAGCATGGAATTGGAGAGATGTTACTAAGATAGAGAAGAAAACCATAGTTCGCAGAGTAAAAAAAAGCCGACAACCCCAAAATTAGAGATCTAATATCTTGACTCAAAACATGAGCTTTACTGTCAAGACGTCAGAGTACGTCACACTTCAAAAATAACACAGTAGTAATGTCTACAGTGTTTTAATTTCTCTGTAATAAGCAGCATTCTGCATTTAGGTTTACAGCTAGTGTCTCACATATCTCTCTTTCCGCCCCTCTTCCACCCTATTTCCACTCTCCCTGGTTTCAGGCAGCGATTGCAAGGATCAGAAATGGCAATGCCTTGTCCTGGTGAGCGCTCAGTTGAAACGTGACTTGCGTAAGGAACCCCACATAGTTTCTCTCAGGAAAATAATTGAGACAATAGCTATCCTATTGCTATATTCAAAGGAAAATAATACGGCAGCACTGTAGCAAGGGATTGTTAGCAGCACAACAAAGAAAACCTGCTGAGAGAGTATGAAGATGAAAAACTTCCAAAGAATTCCAATCACCACATTGTTTATGTAGGTAGATTGTACGACCACTTCAGCTCATTACTCACATCCTTATTCTGTTCTCTCATACTCTTTCTCATAGTTTGTTAAATTAACTCACAGTAACAATATTTAATTAGAAGGTAAATTCTTTGAGGCCATAAATCTGCATCACCAAATACAACAATGTCCCCATCTGATTTTTATGCACTACCAAAAAATAAATCAAATTCATAAAGTAGATGCCAAGATCATATTATCAGGCTTGCTCCACCAGACATCATTAGCAGTTATTTCCCTTCTACAATTTTCTGAAAGCAAGCAACAACTCATATATAACATTTAATACAGTATATCCTGCTTTCTGTATTTATAAAGCACCAATCAATTATATTGACTCTCGAAGAACCATCACTAATGTACAAACTTCTCTGGGAAGGTATTATACTGATGCTGCATCTTTTTCACAGATCTCCTGTGAACCCCATGCCCCATGCCTTCCTCGAAAATATTTCAGAAAAAACAGGGTGTCACAAAGGACACCACTTGCCTACTTCAGACAACTCAAGCAAGCCCAAGGAAACAGTGTGCTCATATACCTATTTGTATAAACTGGCAATCAATGGCCTTTCAGATGTGGAACTGGCCCATTAATTGAAGAAAACAACTGCCTTCCAAGTGAGCAGCAAATTCTGCCATATATACCTTAATAATTAGGAATGTTCCAGATTGAGAATTAAAAGAATTTTGTGAAGCCACTAAAACAAAGGCAAGAAATAGAAAGAGACAAAAATAAACTCAGGGTCACAAAAAACTATTTTCAGGAAGCACTGTAAGCTGTTGTTCTGCACTCTAATCAGCAAAGACTTTGACACAATGGCATATGGATGAAACGACTTTGCTCCTAGCTGGAGAACAAATGCTGATGTGTTTTAGAAGCTGTTTGCTCAGAAGTAAATATAGCTGTTTTTCCAAATTACTCATAAAGGAGTAAATCCTCATTCCATTTGAGATTTATATGCTTCAGAAGAGTTCAGGAAAGATACAATTTCCAGGCCCCATCTGAGGTATTAAAGAGCATAGCACAAAACCGTGTATTACATGGGAGCACCAAAACCATGACAGCCATGTTGGACTATGTAAAAAAGTTTTATTCAAGAAGAAAAACCCTTTGGCACAAATGTGCAACAAAAGATCTTTGATGGTTTCAGTTTGCAATGATTTCAAACAATTAATGAAGTCATTACATGCACATGGTAAAATTACAATTCCACTTTTGGAAAAGCAGTAGCTCCAAAGTACTTTAATGCTTTTAAATACAACTACGTTCGGACACAAAGATTATAAGGTCTGTCTGTTTTCACAGTTAGTCAAAGTGTCTCTTGGTTACACTCTTACAACCCGTAACTGTTGCACATAAAACTTTTCTGCTATTTAGAAGCCCAAACGCTTGCAGTTCTTTGAGCACAAACTCACCCCTCAACTATTGTCTCATCCTGGCCAATTCACAAGACCACATTAACATCCATTCCCAATTACTGTGTTTCATTTTCCTTTTTTTTTTTTGGTAAAACTATTAGTTTTAACCTTAACCTAGCAAGGTACACATCTTTTTAATTAAACATGTGTATTATTCCTTTTCTTATTGCAAAAGTTGGAATACCGGGATCCCAGTCTTCTATTTTAAGGCCATGTCCCCGAGATAGCTACTATGGGTACATTTTCCAGGCTGTTCTTGCCCTCCAATTAGGACACACTAGCTTGAAATCCTAAAGGTGCTCAGCTGAAGAAAGCTCAAATCACGCGCAGTGCCACATACCACATTGCTTGGAAAAAGTTGAAGGGAAATGTCAGAGAAGGACATTTAAATTTCTCTTGATGCTTTACCACCAATTAATCTACCTGATTCCTTGTGTAACTCTAAAGGCATCTCACATCACTGACCACAGAAGAATCACTGTGCATGCATGAAGTTCCTTGGAAATCTCCTTCTCCTAACATCCCTAAAGTGTTCCCTCGGCCCATCATCGTTAGTCACCATCAGAAAAATATATAGAGGCATTTTGGGAGGTTTTTTAAAGGCTTCTCTTGTTGCCAGAGCAACACATAGCCAGTCAGTGCAAACATTCAGCATCAAATGAACTTAATGAACTTCCAAGTTACATCTTTGTTTACTAGAATTAAAACCATGCATTGTCTCCCTAGTTTACTTCAATTACAACAACCGGACAAATAAAGTGAGTTTGAAGGTCAGAAGGGGAGAAAGCAGAAAGAGGACAGAGAACATTAATTTTTACCAGGCACATGAAGAGAAGTAATTGTGGTAACATCCATTTCACTATCTTAGTTTTATATCTCTTTGTCATTTCTTTGCACATCATATGGCACGAGGTAGCCTTATTTTAAGATTTAAATTAAAATTTCCATTCATGAATGCTTCTAGTCCAGTATTGCTATCAGCTTAGAGGGGAGTTGTTAGTATACATCATAGGAACCAGGATCTCTCAATGTCGAGCCCAAAAATGTGAAAAAGGAGGAAAAAAAAAAAGTGTTTTGAACATTTTACCTCTGTATTACTTCAACTTTATGTTCACAACTAGAAAATACATCTGCACTAGGCATCTACTTTGCCAATTTGAATCTCAGATACTTGCTGCTATAAAACTGGAACTACTCTGGATTCACATTAGTATGACCAAGAACCCCTTGGCTCACTAGCAGTAGTACATCCTATATTCCCCGGTAATTCCAATCTTGCTGCAGTGGGAGAAACAAAATTCAGATCCCCCTTGCATTTGGTGCTGAGTTAATCCTACCACATCAAGAGAAGTGCCCAGCTGCCACTTTCGCAGCCCATGAAGAACACATATGAGTTTGCAGCTGTAGTAAGAGAAGCCAGTAAGACGTTAAGTTATATAAGAATATATGGTAAGTAATACAGCAACTATTACTATCCATTTTATATAAATCAATAGTGCAGTCTGATGGGGAATAGCATATATTACAGAGTGCAGAAATATAGTCTGTCTGGAAAATGGCAGTGAGAAAGCACAGGCTTACAGACACTCTCTTAGGAAGAGAGGCCGAAAAAACAAGCTGAGAAAAGGGAACAAAGAAGAGGACACACCATACAGGTATATAAGACAATAAGTGCTACACAGAAAAGCAATTAGGACCCTGTGTTCCCATGAACTCCCTTTCAATAATACAGGGTGGGGGGAAAAAGGGACATCCAATCAATTTAGAAAATGGAATTTTCAGAGAAACTCTGAAAACCCCACCCAAAATCATGGAAGATCTATTGCTGACAAAAAGATTCAGGTTTATCTGTACAAATCAAATCCCGGGAAAGAGACAGTAAATATCAACATCGTGCATTTAATATTAGTTTGATAAGCATCACTGTAATTTGCAAACCTGTGGAACAGAGTCCTGCAAAATTTTATACTTCTCTCTCTGTATCTGAGAGTATTTCGAACTCTGGGACACTGTATTTTATTTTATTTTTTAAATTTTCCTAAGAAAATAAAAAGAGGCATAGGAGGAGGAAAATTAATTTCCAAAAGAAATGTTTTCTTTGACAAAAAGTGAACAATTTTACTGGAATATTTTTACTTATTAAAATTGAGTATGCATACCAAATTGCATTTTAACCTCAAAACAATTGTTTTAATCAACAAAATAACAACAAAATTTATCAAGCAAGCAGAAACTTGAGACAGCACACTCAGACTAGAAATTGGAATCTAAACAAGAAAAATATGACAGTGGCTGTTTGAACTGGTATGAGCTAGAGGTTACAGATTAGTGGCTTACAGGTTACTAACATTATTTAGCTATAGATGCATTTTACATCCATTATGAGTAACTTTTTCTACCATTTTGTAAAGTACGAGGCATGCAAGCTGATTAGAGAACAACTCTCACTGTCCAGGCACGGCATCATGTGATTTAAGAGTTTCTGTAGAAGAGATACAATCACCTTCCCAGGACCAGAACAGCTCTGTATATCTGAATTATAGTCAGAGAATAAAGGGTTTTGCTAAAACATTACTGTAGTGCTGGAACAAGGATAGTAGGAGGACTCAGCTTCTGAGCACCATTCCTAAACAAGACAATTTATAGCAAGTTAAATCTGTGGCAAGACTACAAAAGCTGAGCTAGTTTTCAGCTAGCCACAGAATTAACAGCATAGTGAAAAATACTGTACTTCTACCTGCTCTCCGCTGTCCTTACCGGAACAATCAGCCCCAGCTGTTGAGTCATCAAATATGGTCAACATGTGGTTGGGGAAAATTATTAGGATTACTTTTTCCTTCCCTCCCTTTTTTTTTTTTACTTGCTTATTTTCAAAACACACACACAAAACCAAAATCTAAAACTCTGAAAAGACCAAAGTTTTTTCAGCTTGACATGTTGCACTACCCAGTTATGTCATGTAGTGTCAGTACTGTCATCAGATAACATAACTGCCACAATCTGATGTGATGCATTAAACTGGGATTACCAGAATAAATCACGTTTGTGGGTACACAGATCACAGGTGGTGCAGTCAGCTGCTCTGTATTATGGCGCATCTATAGGATGTGCAGATTAGGATATAATGTTCAGAGGCTTGTTCTCGTTTGTGAAGTGCTTTGCAACCATAACTCAATAGTAAGGAGCCACCAAACAGTTATAATGGCATAAACCATCATCAGGGAAAAATACAAATCGATCAGTGCCAGCGATATAAAAGAAAGAGCATGCATCTGTCCCCAGTCTCATAAATTCAGTGGTTGTTGCAGGCTTTTTCTCTATCCCACATGTACTTTATTAATAACAGTAACTACCATAAATAATAATAATGCAGAGTAGTTTATTTCAAGATGAATGCTGCTCTTATTATCTGTTGATCCTCTCCCTTATTTCTCACATCCTGTCTATATTCCTCCTGCAAATGGCTGGGGGAGACCTAGTTTAATTTATCGTTTGAAGTTTATGCCCTTTAATTGGCAACAGTGTGCTACGCCAAGGAAGTTGTCTGTGTAGGCTCCCTGAAATACCTGCATACCTTAACTGGCACGTTAAGCTTGTACAAAGGAGGCATAGAATTTACATTCTACTGCATGTTATAAATAAGTAATAAGAACAGATTAGAATTATGCATTTACGCCTACTAGTGAGAGTGAGATGCATAATTCACAAGTGGCAAACCCTTAAGAGGCTTTACTATTTCACCCCAACCCTCGCCCCCCTCCAGTCTCACATGTGTAGAACACCGTATATTTTTCAGTCTCACTGCTCCACAATTTTACTTCTTTTTGCCAGCTAGACAGTTCAGATTTTATAATCACTACCTTTTCTTTCTTGCAGAAAGCAACAGACACTGCATGTTAGTAGCCATTGTTGGGAATATATGTGTGTTATATTACAGTACTGGTGTCGGCTTTCTGTATTTTCCTGTGATACTCAGGGACACAATCAGAAGAGGTGTATGTTAAATGGCAGTGCTTTCAGAAAGTGCCAGAGTAAACTGAAGTCCTCTACCTAACTTATGAAGTGAATTCAGAACTTGCAACTGAAAGTTCCTTATGCTTAGTAGTTAACCTGATGTACTGCTCCTCTAATTGGATCTCCTGAAGGAATAAACTAATCTCTACACCCATTCATGCCCAGCTTCTCTGCTGAAGCCTATAAACTAATACCTCTTGTGACCACTATTTATGTGATAGCACACGAAGGCCACAGATTTTGCAGAGCCTGTGGCTTTGCTCCCAGCAGTTCCACTAAGAAGCACTTTGTTACCTGGTGATAAGGTGTAGGAACAAGGAATGATTTTAGACTAGTTGCTTTAATGTTTTTTTGGTTCTGTAGCTGGAGCACTACAGTATTGATTAATGTACCATCCAAAGAGACATCACTAGAGACAGGCTCTTTGGTGGAAGAAGTCACCTTGTAATTTCTCTCAGCTGTTTTGAACTTTGTTTAGCTCCCTGGATTTTCCTTTGTCCTGTATACAAACATTTTAAATTATGTTCTAGTTCTAACTACCATTTGTTTATTCTGCCTCAGTCTCTGCCATGCTACTTCTTGTCATAATTAAGCTAAGACTTGTACCTCTCTTTTTCTGGTACCATTTATTTATTTATTTAATTAATCTTGTGGTTTCTTCAGTATACCTCACTTTTATTTTGAGGTTTGCTTGACTAGCTTTCTATGCACTTTATCTCTGCCTGTAAACTTAGGAGAAAGACTTCAATTATGTATGTGTATTAACTCCCAGTACAATTTAACAGCTTAAAAATTGTTATGTGATATTGCAATGATGATATTAAATCCCAAGAGCCATATCTCAAAAATTCAACACACATTAGTTGAAATGAAAATAATACTTTTACCCCAACTTTTAAGAATAGCAAAAGGCACCATAATTATTTTATGTAGGAGAGCATTCTTATTCTTGCTGATGAAAAGGCTAGCACGCCAGCTCATGAGACATGTGAATATGCTTGTCAACTGCACTAAATTATCATTCCCCGATCAGAAAACAAATTAGCAACAATAGTAAAATTAAGTGATCATAAAGAGCTGCAAAGTTGAAGTCAGTACAAAATTCAACTTTCAAAAGAAAGCGATTGACATATTGTACCAACATGGGTTACTTTCCACTATTGATAATTTCCTTCATTTCCTGCATTTCATCTAGAACAGACTGTGGAAATTTTCATCACTTATGCATCCTTTGTATGAACTCACCAGTCTAGCCAATGATCCTGGAAAGGTAAGCAGGGAGGACCCAGAAGCTTTTAATAAGCCATATTCTCTACTCACCTCTGAATAACCTTTTCCACTGACTAGCAGAGGGGATGCAAAGCTATTCACCCACTGTCCTAACAAGAAAGCTTTCAACTGTTGGCAGAGTTGTTTCAGCTGCCCCTACTATCTTTTCAGCACTGATTCCAACTCTGATTTACACCAACTAGAAAAAATTTTCATGTCAAATATTATGTCTCCCCCAAGATATTTGTATAAAATTTTATATATTTATGTACATCTGTTGATGGAAACTACTTATGGTCACAGAAAGAACATAGAAACTTATTGATTGAATTGATAAAATCACAAATTAGAATTTCCTAATGATATATTTCCAGATACAGAACACAGGCAGTGTATTATCACCAGTGTAAAAATTCACTCTCTCCCCCGATCACTTACTCTTACATGTGCAGACCTTGTGCAGTATCACTCCTCACTAAAATAACTGAACAGCACCATTCTTAAAATAGAAATCCCAACACTTATTTACATGTAGCCATAAAAATCCCCAGACATGCAGATAAAGAAATCAAGATATGCATACTGTAAAAGTGACTTAAATGTGCCTCTGTAATAAAGGAACATGGTATATCTAAAGCAGCCATCACAGAAGCAATAACTATGTTCATCATTGTGACAGATGCACTCTACCGCTTAACCAAACTAGGAGCAGTTTGGTACAGGCTCCAAACTTTGGTAAAGGCCTGAGCCATAGCTGGGCCAAGAACTCCTTTTCTCTGAAAACACACAAAGGAGCAGAGTGATGCAGTGAGCATTAACGAAAATAAGCTTGGAACCCCAATAATGTGATTAATGCATGAATAATAGGTGGTTTTTCCAAGACTCATTTATCAAGCAACAAAGCAAGCTATGGGTGTGAGGAGTGTCATGCGTACCTTTCCCACTGCATGTAACTTGACTCTGGGCCAACCACCTTATTCCACAAATATGATAGCCTAAGTGAGCCTTCTTTGAGCTCTCCCTGCTAGGCAGTGTGGCTGCATGGCAGTGATCTCCCCTTGAGCTGGGACACCTCTCAAGGTTCCTCTTCGAGGCACAGAGACCTTTTACCAACAACAGACCTTTGGTGACTGATAGCATGTTGAATTAATACTAATGAAACATTGCTAATCCATGTAGCTATTAAATATTAATTATTACAAACTTTATATAGATTATTCCTATTCCTTTGCACATAAACCATTGATCAAGTCTGAGACTAAGACTGGACTTTGCCACGTATAAGCTCCATCAGGAGTTTAGAAAGCAAGGGGTACTCTCTGAATCTCATGAGTCAACAGGAGAGTCTTCCTGACCCTTCACATCTCCAGTCTCTATGTGAATCATTCTAACTCAATTTTCCTTTGTGTGTTTCTTCCATGCAGTAAGTAACAAAGTGAACCTCGCCATCAAACTGTTGTTAAGTCAAACTTTCCCAAGATCCTATTAAAATCACTTTTGCTGATACCTTTGACAGTGGCTCTTTAAGGGATCCTAGATAAAAATTCACGACTTATTGAACCTTGGTAAACCACTGTTAAACTTTGTTAAATTCCATTGAATTTAGTGAACTCTGTCAAACTATTACTTTTACCTCAATAAAACATGTTGCTGCTTCTCTCTTTGGAGTGAGGTGCATTCCACCCTTTTGTGACAAATTGTCATAATCAGCAGGATCCAGTCATCCACCTTTCCATTCATCTTAAGACTGAGTCTAAGCCTTACTTAAAGCACACTAATCTGATGTTGTTCTTACATGTTTAGTTTTATGTTCACTTAAATATTTTTTCCCAATGCACTAGTTAATTTCCTGGTAACATGTCACTTTAATGTGTCACTATTTATACAATAAAAACCATGGAAAAGAAAGAAAGAAAGAAAAAGAGAAAATCCCCAGCAGCTTTCAAAGTCCAACTACAATTTATGTAAAATGCTTCAGTCAGAAATAGATTGTCATAAAAATACAATATTTCATGGAAGACTAGTGGAAAGCATGGAGTTCAGTACTGACTAAAAGGCTATTAAGCTTTATGTAAACAATTTAGGCAATCAGTGTAGAAACCTAGGTTAGATTTCTGGCAGTGATTCAACAGAAAACGAAGTATCCTAGAATGCCTTTCACGCTTTTTGTGAACATGATTTATGTCTTGCATATGTTTTCACACAACTTAGGAGGATAATGGAATAGATTTGGAAAATACAAGAATCTGCCAATTGTACAAATCATCAAATATTTTTAAAATCAAACTGAAATCCAACTATTTTATAGCCCTATAACACTCAGCATTGTGTTGTTCACACACAAGAATCTTTGTGCTGGTTTTGGCTGGGATAGAATTAATGTTCTTCATAGTAGCTAGGTAGGAGGCTATGGTTTGGATTTGTGTTGAAAACAGTGTTGATCATTCAGGGAGGTTTTCATTATGGCTGCGCAGTACTTACACAGAGTCAAGGCCAAAGGGATATTCCATACCATATGATGTCATGCTCAGTATATAAACCCGGGAGCAAAGCTGGCCAGGGGGGCCGCCGTTCAGCAACAGACTGGGCATTGGTCAGTTGGTGGTGAGCAATTGTTTTTCAGTTGCATCACTTGTCTTTCTTGAGTTTTATTTCTCTCTCTTTTCGTTATTTTCTTTTCCTAACAATTTATTATTTTTATTTTATTTCAATTATTAGACTGTTCTTACGTCAACCCATGAGTTTTCTCATTTTTACTCTTCCAATTGTCTCTCCTATTCCACTGAGGGGAAATGAGCAAGTGGCTGTGCGGTGCTTAGTTGCTGGCTGGAGTTAAACCATGACACTTGTGAAAGGTGAAAAATACTTAGGAAGGCCTGGACTTCCAGTAACAGAAAAAGACATTAATTAATGAAGCATTCTGGAAATGCAGGTTGTAAGGAAGTTGCTTAGATTCATTGAAATAACAAGTCTGAAATATATGCAAACATCAAAGATTCCCCTTTTCATAAAATCGTCTCATTTTAGCTGCCTGTTTTTTCAATAAACAAAATGCTGAAAATATTTAAGTAAAGTTTAATTACTCATGTGGCCATGCATTTAGTAAAACCAAGGAAAAGGGGAACCCGTGGTTGGGAACCTTGCAGAAGTACCACTGTGGTGTTACCTGTCTGTACATTGTCACCATTTAGAAATATTCTGCTAGTGTTAAAGGAAGTTGGAGCACCTCTCCTACAACGACAGGCTGAAGGAGCTGGGGTTGTTCAGCCTGGAGAAGAGAAGGCTCTGGGGACACCTAATCACGGCCTTCCAATACCTAAAGGGGACATAAAGGAAAGCTGGCGAGGGACTGTTTCTTAGGGAGTGTAGTGACAGGACAAGGGGAGAATGTGTATAAACTAAAAGAAGGGAGATTTAGATTGGACATTAGAAAGAAATTCTTTACTGTGAGGGTGGTGAGGTACTGGAACAGGTTGCCCAGAAACGTTGTGGAGGCCCCATCCCTGGCAGTGTTCTAGGCCAGGCTGGATGGGGCTTTGGGCAATCTGGTCTAGTGTAGGGTCATAGAATCACAGAATCATTAAGGTTGAAAAAGACCTCAAGGATCATCTAGTCCAACTGTCCCCCTACCACCTATTACCCACTAAACCATGTCCTTAAGTACCAACCTTAAGTACCAACCTTTCTCTAAACACACCCAGGGATGGTGACTCCACCACCTCCCTGGACAACCCGTTCCAATGCCCAACCACCGTCTCCAAGAAAAAATTCCTCCTCATGTTCAACCTAAACCTCCCCTGGCGCAACTTGCAGCCGTTCCCCCTTGTCCTGTCACTAGTTATCTGCGAGAAGAGGCCTACCCCCAGCTCACCACAACTTCCTTTCAGGTAG
>VWZZ01004152.1:302977-330353 GCA_013399095.1 Psophia crepitans
AAAAAAGAGAGAAAAAAGGATGTATTAAACTTTTACAAATCTAACTCAGTGAACACTTGTTCTCCTCAGTACACACTGTCTTTTGAAGAGATCTCAACATCTTTAAGTCTGCTGATCAATCTAGATATCTATGAAGGAGAAAATAAACTAGAAGCCTGTATACGTCTAACTGTGACAACTCATTTTGAAGTAAGATCACAGGACAAAATAATCTGGGAGTTATGCAGTTTTTAGTGGTTTTAAGTCATGGCATGGAATTTAGACCAGACTGGAAATCAACGTTTTTCTTCTCTTTGTTTAAAAAACAGAGCCCAGAGCCAAAGTATTTTCTATGCTGCCAGAAGGGAAAGGAGAAAAAAAGGACCCTCCCTGTTCTACAGCTATGAGCTCCAGAGAAGCTATTAGCTCCAGTTTGCGTCGGCACAAACAGAAGATTGGGAGGTACCAATCATTCTCATTTTATAATTTGTGTTGCATTTTAATTTTTAGAAAGTGTTACTTGAACAACCTGAGAGCTCAGCAATTCCAGCAGGGTTAGCGTGAGTTCTCTCCTGGCTTGCTGCGTTACCCAAATCTGATCAAAGGACAAGGACTCCAGAAGCTTGTCCAGCTGTGGTTTTATAATGACACCATTAGGTTTTGCTCTATAATCAAGGTCCCTAAAAGTCTGTGTAGCTTCAGGCTTAATATCTGCGACAAGGTTAACTGAAATCTGCAGCAAGGATAACTACTTTAGCAGATTGTATCAGCAGGAAATATTTAAACACTATTTAAAAGGATTTTAAATAAGCAGATTTTATTTAACACTGCACTAATGCACTGCAATAGGAAATGATACAACAGAGCTGCTACAAATAAACATAATGCTTTTACCCTACCCTACCCCGCCCCTCTCCCTTCTAAATTCCCCAGATCTGTATTATTAAGTCCAATGAGTGCACCAGATCTTTCTGTCTGAAGCTGAAATACAGGAACGCCAGACTCAGCCCATTTGCCCTTTGGTTTTGTGCCTGCTGAATCTGCATTCTGGGTCTGCAGAATTAATTACAATAGTACCGGTCACTGGCAATGTCAGTGTTGCCAATTCAGGTGTGTCAAATGTGCTTTCTTATCTGCCTACAACTTTTAGAGGTAGGCAGCTTCTCCTCTAAGACTGGTATACTCTGCCCTCTAGTGCTAGGTGCACCAACCGATGTTTACTCAAAGGCATACTCAGGCCAGAATAAAGCCTGAAGCAGCAGGTGTTCTTTATTCGCCATCCCGAAAACACGTTATTTCCTGTACGCCTTACCGGCTGGGTATCTTGCTAAACCAAACCTAAGCAGTGGACCTGGAACAGTAGCATGCAAGACCCTAAAATAAGGAGGCAGCGCCAAGGCATACGTCATCGGGTCACATGCAAGACATTTCAGATAACCAATTCTAACTGCGAAGACATGAAGACTAAATTTTCATTGCTCACAATGGTGTCAGGTAAGTCTGTTTCACAAAAAAAAAAAAGAGGAATTGTGACATTCAGAATTATAATATACACAAATCTAGCACTAACATTGTATTGGATAGCAAATCTCTCTTTCCAAAACACCCTAGTGAAAGAACAGGCTGGGTTCATTTTGATATTTATATGTATTTCACAGCAACCTGGAGGATGGGAAATAAACTCATACCAGAGGACTACAGAATTTTTCTATTGTTTGTCCTTTAAGGCAAAAGCTGCCCATCATCTTTAAGCAGGACCTAAAACAAAGGAACACAAATCCTTAGGGCTGGAAAGTGGTGTTTTTAAATATGGCTATAGCTAAAAAGTGTATGAAAAATAGGAATGAGAACTATATCGTAAGCCTAACACAGTAAGTATTTTCTTCTCAGTGCTTCAGCTTCTTGCAGTGATACATCTTATTGCAATTATCCTCTACATACAATTCTGTGGATTTTCTTGTTCAAATTGTTCCACTTGGCAATTAGTACAATATTGATATTATGATGGATTTTACTCTTATTATCATGATCTATCATTTAAAACAAGCAGTAGTAGTCATAGGGATAAAAAGGACAAAAATTTGACAATTTTTCATTAAAATATAATAGCTGTGTATGGTTGTGTATAGCGTGTACTGTAGTTACTGCTGGTTTACATTTTTAAAAAGTACAGGTACTAATTTGGGGTTCTCCCATTTTTTAAGTTTAGATCTGCTAAGCCCTGTTTGCACAGATGTCAAACATCTGCCTCTTCCTCACAGAAAAACAAGGCTCCCATTCTATCCTGCTTTTGTGGGATCAGCCATTCCACACTCAGGTCAAATAACAATTTGAATAAGCCAAAGCTTAGTTCATGCTCTTAGACAAAATTGTGAAGACAGCTCTTTCTCACCGTTTCCAAGGCTATCCTTATTATTTTGCCCAGAAACCTGGTACAAAGCAGTCTGTCACCGTTTTTTAAACTCTTGGGCATGTAATTTAGGATAACTCTATACTCATTTAACTCAGTTGAGGATCTGTCCTTGTAACACAGTTGACAGGATCTTTTTCCTGAAAAACTGGAAACACTTCTTTTAGGTTGGCAGAGAAAAATAAGTTTCATACAGCTGAGTCTTAATAAGAATATCTTCCTTTTAAAGATTCATGATGAGAACCATTAGATTCTGCTAGGGAAATTATATGAACGCGATTTGTTAACATTGTTAAGTATCTAGTGCTGCAGAAAATGCAGACGTATATCCTCGATGCCAAGCTCAATGTCAAGATAGATTTATACAATTTTTGTTTCCTAAAGATACCTACGAAGTAATTTCCCTTTGTAAACATTTTAGGTAATGAACACCTTTTCTTTAGTCCATCAAATGCTCAACATTTAAGAATAGAGGAATATTTTGCTCTAATATTTTTTTCTAAGGTTTCTTCACAACAGTAAGGTTTCCACCAAACAAAACTTGGCACTTGGCTCACCATCTGATCATTACTGTCTCTGCTCATACTACACCTTTCTGCAGTTGTTAGACCACCTTTCTGCTGATGGTATTGGCACCATCAGCTTGGGCCACTGCGGTCAAATACTTTTCAGTACAAAATACACTCTGTTTTCTCTTTCATCTAAGGCATCTTTCATCACCTTTCATCTAAGGGAAGTTTTCATGACTAATTGAAAGGAAAGGAAAGGAGAGAAAGCAAAGGCAGGAGAAGGAGGCAGGAGAAATCTTGCCTATATTTAAAAATATAAAAAAATTTAAAAAAAGAATTACACTAAAAGATCTCCATGTTTCAAAATAGGAGCTTCAATTTCGCCTGTGAGCTTTTAGCTGGGTGAGAGAAGCACATTTTCCTCTCTACAGGAAAAATCAACTAAAATTTTCCTAAAATGAAAAGTCTTCATAAGTTCAGTGTGTATATGTTAAGAGTTTTGAAGATAACTGTACAAGCTTCTCCATCTCCTCACAGCAGCTAGTCAGCTCTACAGAACAGTAAGGTATGCAGGTTTGGAGAGCAGAACCCTATCACAAGCGCTTTCATGAGCTGCAGCTGTTGGTCTTGGTTACAAGAGCTTCTGCACTCTTACTTAGAGGAACTGAAAGCATAGATACAGGGGGTATGGATTCACACAGCCTAAATTCCACTTGGGATCCTGGACTGAGTATTTCCTCCTGATTGTCCCTACCCTCTGGACACATTAGGCTTTCACTGGAATTCAGGATGTGAAATAGTACCCAGATTGCATGAGGAAGTAGTACCACATAAGGCAAATGCATAAAGGTGAGAAGCAGAAAAATTGCAGTTAACAAAGACGTTGCAGAATAGGGGCTGGCTTCATTTCAGAGCTTTATTACTCACAACACAGAAACCGAATTTGTCAATGTGGGAAAAATATTTAAATGCACTAATGGATGATGAATGCCTAATGGGTCCCCCTTTTCAATGTAGTAAAGCGTACATTTGCCATATGTGCTTTTAAAGGGTTTCCTTTTTAATTACAGCTCAACCCCTAGAGGAAACAAACACTTGAATTCAATGAAAATCAATGAGTATTTCAAGCCCTCAACAACTGTCAAGATCAGAAACTAAGTTAACAATATATTTGCAGTTATGGTGTTGAGAAAACATATCCCTCCAAGTTATGGATTAATTAGCACGGGCCTAAACTGACTGCACTTTCCGTGGCCTGAAGTGAAAGTCAACGAAGTACAAATTTTTAGACAGAATTGATACATTCCTAAAAAGAAAGGTTTTAAAAGAACATTTCAATAGATACAGCACTTTAAAAACCACAGAAAGCATCTATGACTTTCTGGTATAGACTGTTGGTCAGGAACTCAGTTGTATAGTTATTAAATTTGGAAATCATTTTAGTGAATAAATAGGAAACAGATGTCAGAGACAACAAACTTTGTCTCTCTGTTTAGGGTCAATAACATATTAAGTTGAGGCAACAAGTCACCAACATCACTAGGATAAATGCTGTAAGGAAAAGGACAATATGGGAAAGGACGAAAAGGTAGGAGAGGCACATGTATAACACTGGAGAGTCAAAAGCTGCAACTTTTTACTGTAAAATCATAACCCTTAAAAAAAGAAAAAAAAAAGAGAAGATTATGTTACACCTCTTTTACATCTAGCCTACAAAGAAGAAAATCTTGAGTTCTGAAAGACAGCAAAATTGGGTCAAATTCAAGACATATGCAGATCTAAGCAAGATCTTGAATAAACCTGATACAGAATGCCTGGGACTTCTACTGACCCGAACCCCAGCCTGCTGGCTCACATCACCTCTTCCCCCTCAGGCAGAGTGAGAAACTGGCAGCTAAATAAATATGGCATCGCCATGCCATATTCAGAATGGTAGGCAAGAGCGGCTCTTGTGCAGTACTGCACAGGGCCACACAGTCTGATTCACTGTGGCCTTCTCTTTTGAATAAGCAAGAATCTCTGTTCTCTTCATATCTTATGTCTGCCCAAAAAATTAATTGAAATCAAAGTTATGAAATGCTCAATAGCATCAAAATTACTAGAAAAAATAATTAATTTCTAAATAAAAGCAACAAGAGCTCCTTTAGGAAGTTTATGGAACCGATGACTTTTCCTTAGACTAGTTTAGCTGAATGTGTTCTGATGTATCATTCAAGATTTAGAGGCAGAACATGAGCAATGAAGTCCTGACCCTTTTTAATTTATCCTTTTCTGTATTTTTCAAAGAACAACTAGAAAAGTTACTTGCCCACAATTTCTATCAATAGGCATTCATTTTAGCTATGAGTCAGAATACATGAAACTAAAACCAACCAACCAAAATATATTACGGTGAACATTCCCTCAAACGTTTTACATTGCTCGTCAATTTATAACCAGATTGCAGATGAATACATCAGTAAAACTACCTGTGATGAACTTTCACTAATGATTTTAGTTAGATTGGAAATACAACTATTTGCACTTCAAAATTCTTAAGAATAGTGTTATGGTTTGGCAATAAGAGATTAATGGAGATCTTGCAAAAAAAGATAAATGGCACTACAAGAATACCAGAAAACTGGGGGGATGGGGGAGAAATTAATTGAACCTATACTTTTGATAAATATTTATTTTTTTGCAGAAGAAAAATGCATGCTAGTTTGAGCTGTCATTATGCTAACCTATACCCTATTTTTCATATTATTAGTAATACATAATGTGGTAGTTTATATTCAAAAATAAAACCAGAATGTATATACCTCATGTATTTATCCAGAAATACACTAAGGTTACTATGGTTACGAAAAATCCATTACCTTTGAATACAGAATGAAAAAGTTTGACTTAAAGTGTGCACTATTTATTATAGCGATCATCAACAGCCTTCAGGAGGTTCTCTAACTGGATTCATTTTTCAGTGTCAAAACTGACCCACCACACCAGTAGCTTATGGCCTGTGCAAGGCAAAGAAATTTGAACTATATGAATTTTTAAATATGTTTTATACTAACTCAAGATGCAGAAATGGCTTTGAATTTTAAGACCTTACTTTAAAAAGAAAGTAGGGTCTCAATAACCTTTTCCCCCGGAGTTGTCTGGTATGAAATGTTTTATTTTTACTTCTACCTACTACCAGATACAAATTCTGATGGGTCCCAGATAGTGCTTACGTTGTGTTGTGATACTTGTAGCTCAATATCTTCATTTTTAGTTGTTTGCATAATACCTGAACAGATAGCTTGGATGCTTCATTAAATTACATGAATTACATTAAAATAGGAAGTCAGATTACTATGCTTCACCATATTGTCAAATAACAGTCATTTAGCTTCTATGTAATAGTTTAAGAGTACTGATATAACTTGGTTATTGATACATTGTATAACTTATCAGAAAAAAACGGATTCTTAGTTTATGCTTTGAACAAATGAATTAAACATGGGCTTTTCAGGAAAGCAACACAGTGACCCTCTAATTTGGAACATCTAAGGAAGACAGTAGGAAAGACTATTAAAACCTGTACATCATATCTTGTCTTCCATAGCTTAGGGGTTACTTGTTTTGAGAGCTGGATGCTATGAGACCAAAGGGTTATAAAACCATTAAAAAGATGACTCGGGTCCTGTGAAAGAGGACAACACAGCACAAGATGGCATAGCATGGCAACATTAATATCTAAGAGCCACAACAGAGTGTTCTGTGAAGGAGTCTTTAAAAAATGGAACCCATCAAGGTTTAAAGTGCATCCAGCCCATTTTAAATTTCTTTTTCTTTTCCTCTGCAATAAGAAGTTATTCATAGCAAATCTGAGATGCCCATCTGGCATGATACCTAGCACAGAACTCACCTTTTACAACATATTTGGTTCCATTTCCAAAGTAAAGTGGTACTCCGTTCATATATAAAGTATATTGTGTAATAATACCATTTGGCGTTTTTGGTGGACTCCAACTCATCAGCAAGAACGTAGGAAAGGATATTGCTGTGGGTGGTTGCACATCTTCAGGAGCTGGTGAAAAAAAATGTACAAACATATTATATAAATCATATTTCCACAAATAAGAAATAATTTCAGTGAGCAGTAACTACCAGAATAATTTTTTGTAAAGCTGAGATTTCGGAAGAGATTTTATGCTTGCAAAAAACATACCAGCATTATAAGAACTCTCCTGTTATGTGTGAGGTTTCCTAGCCAAACAGAAACTTCTATGAAAGACAAAGATATACTTTTTGCTTTTTAGGCAAATAATTATGCTTATGTAACTATCTTTCCATCTTGATAACACTGAGCAAGAGGAGGAGTACATGATTTCAGTAGTTCTTTTAATACTAATTATTTTCTCTTCCTTTATGCTTTTTATTCCTAACTACAAAGTGATCATCCTTTGTAATCACAAATGCAGATGCTGTATTCTTAGGCACTACCCCTTATTTCATACTTTTCATAATTCAATACACTTAGTAATGTTTGTTTAGCGTAGATTTTATGTATATAATGTACTGGAAGTTGGCAATGGATAATAATTTAAAAGCCGAGTTCTCTCACGGTTCCAATGAGTTATATGCTAGAAGCACAAGCAATCCCACTGAATATCGCAAGGGGAGCAGAACTCGGGCCTTAGTCTGGGAGGAATATCTTGTAATTTACAGGCTCTGTGCTAGCAATTTAAAACAATAACTAGCAGTGGCTGGCAATGTGAAAACAATATAAAGTAATGAATGTTTCAATAGGGAAACAGGGATAGCTGGAGGGTGTGATATGGTGTCTGTCTTCTGTATCATCAATTTATTGTTACTAAGAGCATGTAACAAGAGCATCCCAAAAATAGCAACTCCACACATTGACTTTTTGTTCAGTTTTTCTGAGGGATAAAACACATGTTCCCCATGGCTTTATTTCATCTCTGGAGGGAAAAAAAAATAATCTATTCTTGCCTAAACCTTCCCAATAAGACAGCACATCTGAAAACAGCGGACCTTTTTCTCAAACACATGTAAGAATTCATGCTTTATTCACTAAGCTGAGAAAGTAAGACTGACTTTTTTTTTTAAATTTTGTATTACACCAGAAGAAATACACAATTCTGTATTTCATTTTTACATCACAAGGTCCATTAACTGTTTGGCTGTCAGAGGCTAAACACATTCATGGATAATGCCACCAGACAAACTCAGTCAGTTTATTTAGAACTTCCAAGAGGCGATTAATTGGGTTTTGATTTGATCGGTGCTGTTGGCAGTTGCTAACACGTTCACATCAAAATGCTGTTCCAGAAATGTTAGACTGCAATCTTCAGGACTGTCCTCATCAGGACAACGCCTTGCATGACTAACTCCTCTGGCATCGGTTCAACACTCTAGCATTCTTATAATCATTATGGTTGTAATTCACATAGCTTCATGCTAAAATTTTATTTGTTTTATTGGCACTGTATTACTGCCTAGTTTACATGAGAAGATAAAACAAAGAACTGCGTGAGGGAGGGAATTTTGAAAACTACTCCACAGCATGGAAGATTAACTACTGTCCTATAAATACATGTCAGTCTTCATCATTCTATTGGTGCAAATTTGGAGTAACTGATTATTTTAACTGGATTAACATGGCTTTAGGATGATAGAACCAGAAGATGTGGGCTTTATGTTTAATTGAGAATGCAGTTAGATGTGTCACAGTTATTTGGGAGTATTTGCTCCAGTAATTGATGTGTATTACTTACCAGCCTAGTCTCTAAAGTCAGAACTGTAATGTATTCTCTCTTTCTTCCTGCCCTAGTTCTTAATGTAACCACAGAAAACATCAATTTACACTCACAACCTGCAAGTCTGAGCACAACAACATGTAAGAGTGTTTAGGAAAAAAAGGAAAATCTGAACAGTGATTAATAAATAACTCAATCGGCATTTGGAGTTTTCATCACGCTGAAATAATTGTTGCCTACTGCTGGTGTTTAGCAGTTAAAAGAAACCATGGAAATCAACCGTTTGATTCTCAATTTCATACTGTGCCATACAATCAATTCTTTTTAGTCAGACTGTCTCTAGATTTACTTCTGAGCCATAGTAAAATGAGGAAGCTTTCATTAATCTTTCAGATGCTTCATATTAATGACAAGGCTCTTGCATGAACAATGTAACAGCAATTAAAAAGCCCATTAATCTGCATTACAGCTATTAAAGATGCATGTCATTAAAGGGTATGGAGTTTGATTCATTTTCGCACCCCCCCAAAAAATGGAGCAATTATGGTCTGGCAATGCACTTTGTCATCAAATTAGGTTGGGGTTTTCCAGCAAATGGCTTTGCAGCATTTAGCTCTTCTCCTGTTTTATTATTCATGACTGAAATGTGGAAGTCAAGACCTTTGAAATTACTTTACCTTCTTGTGGAGTGGAGATGTTCAATGCATGCAAGCTCTCAGTACAGCCAGCCAAAGTGCAAGCAGTTAGGGTTACAGCATAGTTTGTGAAGGGATGCAAGCCTGTCAATATGCCTGCAACAGAAGCAAGGTGTTACACATGTACAGTGTACAGACTGATTACATACATACACAGACAGAAGTAAAAAATGAAAGTTTTCAGTTATAGGCTTCCACTGTTACAAGCTAAAAAGAAAAATATTTTGAGGTTTCATTCCTATTATGCCATGCCTTAAATTGTGCAAAATAGATTATTTTATTAATGCTAATGTTGTAGCTATATTTCTTTAGCTATACTCACTATAACAGATACTACTTCAAGATTGATGTGTATCTTTTAATATAATAACGACAATAAACCTGAGTGGTTTTCTTAGTCCCTGCCTCACAAAGTTTTTTCAGTTATTCATTTCAGTTTTCCAAGGAATTTTCACTGTCTCCCAGAACAATTTTTTTTTAATGCTTCCTCTCCAATGTTGCCCCTATTCATCCATAAACTGAAATCTCTATTTTGTATGAAACATCCCACTTGTGTTTCATTACTTCAGTGGCAGCATATAGACCACATATTTGCTATGCTACTACAGTGACTTAATTCAAGTGACACAGTACCCAAGGGTTTACAAGATAAGATGATCTGTGGGCTTATGTTTTTTCAGGTCTTGTTTATGTTTATGAAGAGAAGCTGCTAGATTCCCACATATTGATCAGCTACTTGTCATAGCGAATGCAACAAATCACTGCTTACCACTTCAGGAAGTTACAAAATATTTTGAACTGCACTATATAGAAGGACTACATAGAAAAATTGTGGTTTTCAGTCATTTTCAGAAACATCAGCAGTTCCCATTTCAAAGTAGGTTCGACAGTAAAGTAATACAGAATGAAAATGCAGTAGTAATTAAAAGGCCAATTCACGTCAAGTTTTATTTCAAACCATGTTCTCATCTTTGACTCTTACAGCTTTTAGTAAAATCAATGGGGTCTTTAATTTAAAAAAAAAAAAAAAGACTTTATAGCAAATTATGTTATTTTGGAACTGTCCAACACTGGGATTTTGCAAAGCAGCTTCAAAACCAGCAGTACCTCAGAGAACAGTAATTCATGGCCAAACATCCCATGGTTCTGTAAGACTGCAAACCTCCTCAGCATAACATGTACATAAACAGATCGTGGAAATTAGTCCTTATTATTACTCTTAATTGAGTTTCTACATAGAATGTAACGTAACTTTGGGTTTCACTAAAAAATGTGCTTTTTCCTCCCCATAAGCCCTTTATAGTCACAAAAAGGGACTGGAAAATGAGATGCTGGAAGTTAATAGTTACAGCATAAATACATTATTTTCTGAGTGGGACAATCAAAGTAAGTCTGTGAAAGTTTATAGTGTTTACTACTAGATGTGTTCACATGGAAAATATGAGATCAGCTTTCACTGAATTAGAAATGTTTGTGTCTTTTCTTGTAATTAATCCAGAAACTTCAAAGGTTGGTTTTGCAATGATCTTTCTGTTTGAATTCTCTGAGGTCCAGTTCTACTCGTACGCACAAAGAGTTATTCAGAAGTAATCACATTTGCTTCAGAGTAGTGTTAAACTAAAACCTGTTGATCAGAATCCACTCTCTCTGTTTATAGTTTTGATTTTGAAAATCCCCAGTTAACAGTGGAAAGTTGTACTGCCATCTTACCACCTAATGTAAATGCGAGAGGCAAGAAAAAGAACATTGTGTCAGTCACTACCCAAGCAAACATGCCTGTAATCTTCCTGTCATGGAAGGCAAATATTTTTTAAGAGCATTAAAAAAGCAAAAAAGTAGGAAATAATGACTTTTTAAAACATTACTATCCTTGTAAAGCAGGAATATTGGAATCTACAGTAAACTCTTCAGCACAGAAATTTCACCAGTCAAAAAAACCCGATCTTGTTTGCATAAGACTAAATACAAAGCACTTATTTCCAGCTCATAAAGGGTTAAACATGAGAAAGTATAAAAGGTACTATTGGAATTACCTTCAGCAAATAAACACATGCAGAAACCAAATCCTCTAACTGTGACATTTACAAGTCCTCGGTTAAGAGAAGCACGATATAGTGTATATGCCACTTCTCTATTCACTCTGCTGTGCTTTAGGAAGCAATTTAGTTTTATTTGTACATTTAGCACTTGTAGCATTCTTTTCTTATGAAGCAGTGAATGAATGCTCCTTGCATTTCCTGATGGAAGACATTCTGTGGGGTCACCAATGGCTTCAGGCACTGAGAGCTGCAGTAGCACATATCCAGAAAGACGCCTGTAGCTGTAGAAGGATTGGATTGGGCCGTTTGGTTTACTTTTGACAAAGTAGAAAGATTTTATGTAAAGCACTTGCAGTGCAGCAGAGTGTACGTTACACAGGTAGGTTTGTGAAGGGCAGTGAGAATTTGGAAAAAACCTCCCACCAACGAACAAATAAACCCTTTTGCAACAGAAGGTTTATGTTTAAAAAATTATTCAGCAAAAGCAGTGACTCAAAAAATAATTTGTTCATTTCCTAATTAATGTTTTTCCTTCATGTGTACCCTTGCACTGTTTTCTTTCAACAAAGAAACAGATGTGCTGCATAGGTAGGCAATAGCAAGTGCACAGATTTTATTTACATACTTCAGCAAACTACTTTTTTCTCAGCTGCCAACCTATCTGTTTGGCCAGCATCCACTGTAATCTGTTCTCCTTCATTATGTTAATCTGTGGGCGGAAAGATTTCTGTCATCTTCAAATCGCTTGTACAGCAATGGTAAACACCTTGGCCTGTCTGTAATTGGACAGGTGTCTGCATTGGTGTCACCCGGCTTTTAATTCAATTAAAGAACTGGCTGCTCTGCTCTCATTACCCACTCATTTCCTCTGCACTTTTAGTCAGCCAGTGAAATTTACACTCAGCGCCTGACTATCTTAGAGTACAAAGTCAGCAGTCCCATAGCAAAGATCATCACTGATACACGTGAATTAATTTATAGCACAGCAAAATAAATTTTGCAATAAAAAACCCAGCCTATGATCCAATGAAGTTGGTTGACAGCTTTAAAAAAAACTTTCCCTAACTCCTCGATTATCACGCTCTAGGACCAGCATTTCATCTATACCCAATAACTGCTGATCTGATAAGAGAGTCCATCAGGCTCTCCAAGATGGGATGCTAACAAAGCAAAATTTGGCCGCAACCCCACTTGCCTATGTTCTATTAACATTAATAGGAGAGAGGTAGATAAACTGTCACTTTGATCGGGACATAGAATTAGAGGCACCATCAATATTTAAGAATAGGGTCAGCCTCCCACATTTGGGATACGAGTTCCATTCATTCAGCCTCCCACTACAGAGCAGCTGAATCCATCTAGACTTAAAATTTACATCATAGACTGCGTTCCAAGCCTCAAAATCCACATGGGGAATTGGCGCTGGTAAATCATCCTAACACACCACTCCTATCTGCCCACTCAAAGAACCTTTGGAAATAAATTAAAGTTCTAACACAGACATTTTGACACAGTGACCCCATGAAACTGAATAATGTCATTTGTTAAATATGAATGTAAAGTTAACAGTCTAAAAGAGTGATCTGGAATCACACCTAGAACATTAAGCCCACTTTATATGCAAAACTAGTATTTAATTTTCTATACTTTTATTTAAATGATCTTTAATTATTTGCAATATTTAAAGTTGAGGTTTAGAGTTGTGTCAGAAAATGCTAGGGTCCTTCTTGCAGGAAAGGGGTAAAAATGTTCAGATGAACAGTAGAAAAGGGTAAACAATGAATTTATGGTAAAATGGATACTTCCTTCCTTGTCACCATGAAACAGATATTTCTTTTGTTCAGTGCATGCAAAAGGGAGGTCTCATACATTTAGGTAGCTCAGACAGATTTCACAGTATTCTGGCAGATTTTGAGTGGAAAAGTACTACTTATCACGGAAAAAATTGGTTTACCATTAAGGTATGAAGGCTAATACTCTGTTCACAAACACTTAAAAATAGATTCAAAGGCAATTATACTATTTTAGCAATTTCCTCATCCAGTTAAAAGACTTATGAAAGCAGCTGCTTCGCTGTTTCAATCTGTCCTCCTGCGTTTTCAGAAAGTTGCTTCAAAACACTGCTAGGTCTTAGAGATTAAAAGATACACTTGCTTATGGCAACTTAGAGAGTTTTTACTCTGCATAATGGTTTGGTTAAACAACTATAATTGAGGTAAACTTTTTAAAATTAATTTATTGAAGGAGCTTTCCCATAAAAGCAAAACTAAATCCACTCACCCTCACACAGAACTCCCACAAAAAAAAAGGTATTTCATCTTACCGATGTAACACAAGTGCTAACATTCTTTTCTTCATTTCCACAAAAATTGCACTCAGTTAACACTGTGGAAAAGGACATTTTTACAAGGCTAGTTCAATTATTTTTACAGGTAAATTTAGCTAATTTTAATCATAACCAGGCACTACTTTCATATGCAGCCTGAAAACTCAGCTCTGCTACTGAATATTAAGATTCACAAAGTCAAACACAGAGTTTATGCACACAAATTCCATTTGTTTCACAAGCAGAGTGTATTTTTGCCAAAGGGACTTTTCCTTGCCAGATTTTTTTTCTTTGTTTCCTCCCTAACACTCTACTTCATAAGGACCTATTTTGAAATACACGTATTTCAATTGAAAAAACACTTGACCTTGTAGTTTTACCTTAATTCTTGTTTAAGCCCTTAAATTGACCAAATCTCCCCTCCCAAACCTAAAGACTATTTAGCCAACTTGAATGCCTGAGGTCATACAGCATCTGTCTGTATGACACTTGTGTGTCGAGATGCATCACTGCCACAGTACACTTAATCACAGTCCACTGACCAGAAAAGGAAGTCCTCAACTGACTTTGTGCTTTTGACAGATTGTAGCAAAAACTGTTTAAGTACATGTGTCTTCCACATATGCATCTCTGGACCAAAAGGCTGTGCACATCAATCTGTCACATACATCTGCATTTTTAAAGCACCTTCTACTGTAAAGATAGTGAGTCCTAAACTTTTGAAGAAATATTGAACAAGAGTGCACCTGTTCCAACCCTTTTGGCTTACAGGAACAGAAAAGGTTTACTTTGGCTACTGCATTTCTGTGGCTTGGAAGACCATTTTCCTTACAGAAAGGTTTCATAACCAACCATACATGTTCCACTGGCCTTGGAGATGCAATTCAGGTTGCAGTGGTTCAAGGAAGCCTGTTATGTTCCCCATAACACAGGGAAACCCTCGCTGCTTTAATTTGCAGAAAACATTAGCCCAACAGTCTAATTTTGCATCAAGAGTTAATTAACTGCAGAGAGTATTGGTTCTATAATATCCATCACTCTGCTACTCTTGATCCTTCTAGATATCTTTGGCATTGTTCCCTTTCTGCAGGATGATTAATTTTAAAAGTTTGCAGAGAGTGAAGACAAGCTGTTAATTTTTTTCAAACTTTTTTGTCTCTAAAAAAATTAATAATCTTTCCATCCTCACAAATGTTACAAAGTTGATTGCTTTTTATTAATAAAAGTATTGGTGTGTATGCAAGAGTTGGCGTAATTCTGATACAATGTTCTGGTTTATTTAATCAGACAATTTACATTTCATATGAATAAATTTATACAACAGTACCGGACTGGAAACACGATTCATTTAGGTCTAAACTCAACCAGTTTAGAACCTTAATATTGCAGAATATTAATATCATTTATGTTTTAAAATGCATATATTGAAAAATATGCTGCCGGTCTGCTAAAGCCAGCAAAATAAAAGGAGATATGAACCTACTTTCTGCCACTCTGTTTTAGAGTCATTAGAAGCTGCAGCACCACCTGACAACTCACAGAAACCTAATGGGCACACACAGATCTATTGGCTACATACACCGCATCGCATTAGCTGCTGCAGTCGAACTAGGATCTGAGCAGGGGCTGAGGTGTGCCTTCTGGTGTACCCCTGCGGCTCCTCCCTCCAAGAGAGCTGTGTGTACAGAGGAGTGAGAGGGACAGCAAGACCAAACCTCCTTAAGACACCCGCAGGGATGAAACAGGCCAACAAACAGCATCGCAGCTCTAATCATTACATGGGTCTCAGCAGACGACACCCCTTCATGGGAGAAGGATGCATACAGTCTCCCACACCTCACACGCTGGTGCATGGCACTGTAAAATGCATACAGCTGATTCTTCTGGCAATGGGAAATAATTAGATGTTTTCTGTCATCTGCCTGTGCTTTTGACCAAAGGTAACTTCTGCAAAATGGTAATAAAGAGAAAGAATTTACCAGAAAATTACAATAATCCTTGTATTTGAGCATGGTTCAAGCACCTGATCAAGCAGCTCTTGAAAGCAATTATTTTCAACACAAAGTTTCTGCTTTTATTACTTTAAATATTCTGTCAGATTTTAGTTGTAAGTAAACATAAGCTAAGCATGCCAGACCTGGTTAGTACATCGTGGCTTTTTATATCTTCATGAAATGTTTTAGAACATTGGATATTTGTCCCAACCTGGAGTACAAACTTGAGACTCTTCCTAGTGCTCTGGCCCTACATATATTTACATTAGTTGGTTTGCAATTCCTCTCTACAAACTTAAAAAAATCTCATTAACTGCAGCATAGGAGTGTTTTGAGTGTAAAATACTTGTGCAAACCAAGAGCTTTCAAGTAATTTCAAGTGCATGAAAGCAATACCCAAGTAATTCATTAACAGTTTCAGGTGTCAAACTGCCTGGCTGTGGTAAATCACTTGCAGGGCCCACATGGATCAAAATTACTTGAAGAAAACAGCATTTTCAAAGAGCCACCAGGCAGCAAACTCCCATTTTAGGCTCACCCCATCGGCACAGGCACTCCCCGGCCCATGACACGGCCATCCTTGGCTCCTGGCCTGTGGGCAGCCACCGGCCCCGCTGCCCCAGCTGTTGCCCCAGTCCTGGCCCCGGGACTCCCAAACCCCGGTGGAGGCGGTGGTCAGGGTGCAGAGGCTGGCAGTGGGGTCACAGGCTGCTTTGGCTGGGCAGAGCTCTCCCTGAGAGGGAGAGCCTCTCAGCCGGTGGCGGCCCCCCGAACACGGGCATTTGCCAGCCAGGCAGTGAGCTTCCCCCGGCCCTATCAGCCACTGGCAGGAGGCCCCGTCTCCTCTTCTGAGAGACTCCCTAGCTAGCACGCTTTCAAAGCCGAGGCGCAGCCAAGCCACTTTGATTAACCATATTAAATCATTAAATTAACTTTTCCTGAGATATTCATCTGCCAAGCATAAAAGACTAAAAGGTGAAAAGTAATTATAAACACATGTCAAGGGAAGGAGGGAACACTCAGGGCGTTCAGAGGGGAAGCCGTCGACAACAATTTTCTTGTTATCACGTGCGCTGCCGCAACTTCAGCGCTTGGCTGTTGCGACAATGACACAGGCAGTATGAATGGCGAAAACCATACACAATTAAAAGATGAGTCTGTAACAGAACACCAAATGTTTCTGAATTCTTTTGCAGGATATTTTATTTAAATATTATTTGCAGCTTTTTTTGCTAGTCTTCTTCCCTGCTCATAATTTGGAACTGGTAAAATTTAGAGGCTTGTGGATCTCCTGAATTCCACTACGAGAATGAGCTGAATTATAAAACATTTTTCTTGAATGTGCTGACAAGAGAAGCATCAAAGGACTGTGATCCGTGGCACAAAATCCAGTCACAGGCAAGACAGCTGTGGTGTACCCTAGGGCTTGATAGTGGGGCTAATACTGTTTAACATCTTCGTTAATGACCTTGATGATGGGGGAAGCATGCAACCTCAGCAAGTTTGTGGGTGATACAAAGGAGCCACTAAGATGATAAAGGGACTGAAGCATGTCTGTTATGAGGAGAGGCTGAGAGAGCTTGGACTGATCAAGGCCAAAAAGAGAAGGCTCAGGGTGATCTATGAATGTGTATAAGTATCTGATGGGAGGGAACAGAGAAGAAGCAGCTGAACCCTTCTCAGTAGTACCCAGTGACAGGACAAGAGTCAATGGGCACAAATTGAAATACATGAAATTCCACCTGAACACAAGAGTGTGAGAGTGGTCAAAGACTGGAACAGACTTCCTACAGAGGATTATTTCCATCTGTGGAGACATTCAAAACTCAGCTGGACATGGTCCTGGGAAACCTGCTCCAGCAGACCTTGCTTTTGCTGGCAGGGATGGAATAGATGATCTCAAGAGGTTCCTTCCAACCCCAACGATCCTATGATTCTGTGATATTATGGATTCCAAAGGAAAGTAGATACAAAAGCTGCTCACAAACCGCACTGAAATAGTGTGTTCTAAAGCTTCTTTCATTTGCTTAAATACTGATTCTAATTTATATTCCAGGTTTTGATGGCAGTATAGTAGTAGCACATGTAATGCACTGGAACGCACAGTAAAGCAAATTAGCCTTTAGGAAAAAAATTCTGTGATGTGATGACCCTGTACTTCCTTTATTACTCTGCTGGGTGTGACTGGCTATATTCAAAGTGTATCAATGTTATTACATGTGTCTTTGAAGGTACGATTGGCTAGCACAGAATTCCTTGAACCCAAAAATTTACACAATGACTTTCTACTCTCATCCTATAACACAGATCCTGAACACCATGTTGAAATATGCTACCTTATCCAATAAACGCCTGGTTCAAGTCAGAACCTTACTGTAAGGATTTAAATCTGCTGAATATTCCTTTCTTGGATGAAAGTGAAAAAACGGTTTGACATTTTGAAGATTACAAGGGTCAGATTTTGAAGGATTTGGGTTTCTGAGGGTCAGAGGTAGGCATTTGAGACTGGGATTATGCTCATTTAAAGACCTACTTTACCTTAAATATTTAGCTGAGCTTTTCTTCTTCTTGACAAGGGTACAACAGGTTCTTCTGAATGTGACACACAGAGGACAGCCTTCTGGGAAATGGGTAATGCTATTAATAATTTTTTTGTTACTATGCTCTAGTTATGACTCAGGACCCTACTGAACAGAACAGATCATGGTAACTGTTCAAAAGAATTTAGTTTATGTACAAAACAACACACAAGAGATGGGTATAAAAAGGTAGAAGGAAAAAAATAGTATACAGGGGGCTGTTGATGCCCTCGGATACATTTGCAAACAGCAGATTAAGTGGTGCCTAGGCTTAACAGTGAATCAAAATTGGGGGGGGGGGGGGGGNAAAAATGCCAGAATTGCTTCATCAGTGATCCCACTAGGAGCTGTGGTGCTTTCCTCTCTGCTGTTGTATTAGCAAGCCTGGCTGTTGGGCTTACTGTAGCATCTTCTCCTGGAATTCAACAGAGGAATTTATAAGGGAATTTCTAAATAAATTTCCCTGAAATTAGGGCAAAAAAATAAGCAAAATTTCCCTTCTCAGCAAACGCAAAAGTAAGCAAAGACAGCATCTTCTGGTGGGGTTCTGTGTTTACGTTAACTTTTTTGATTCAGCAGCAAAAGCCACACATTTTCTTGGGAGTCTCATGTTTGCGGATAACCATTTCCCAATGTCCACAGATTAGTCTATCTATGTAGGCTGCACTGAAATCAGCAGGTTGAAGGTAAAATAATTTCAAGATCAATGATTTAATTTTTCATTTGTCACAGCTCTGAATTCAGCATGAGGACATGAATTACGTATTTCATACAATGCCAAAATTGGAAAACACATAACTAAACTATTGGGCAGCAGTTATAAGAAACAAAAGGAAGAACTCCTTCCACACACACAAAACTGAATTGGAAAACTTACTGCCATAGCAAGTTACAGAAGCCAAAAGCATAAATGTATTAAAAAAAAAGAAAGATAATTCTACCACAGACCATTAAGTATGATGGTCCAGATGCAACTTTCAGCTCAGAAATTCCACAAACTACAAGCTGAATTTGTACTAACTCACTCTCCGCTTAGCAGATTTCTTACATTTTTTTCCTAAACATCTACAATCCGACATTGTCAGAGCGGACAATAGTTGAATACAGCCATTCCTAATTTCTTAGGGTCATTTTATTTTGCAGTATTCAACAGCTATCTGTCACAATAGACTGAAGAGCTGGGATCTGTTTACTATCCCTATTTAATATAAAGGAATGTCTTATTCTTCTGCCTCCTGAAAGCTGCATGCAGATAACCCCTTACCTGTCCAGCCTGGTGTAGAGTTTTTCATAACCCTAACACATAATCATGGCACAAGACCAACAAAAATTAAACAAAATTTTAGTTCTGTCCATTAGCTGTGAATAGGGTATCTAACCCATATATTTCTAATACAGTCTTTAATTTCTACTAACATAGTTTGTATTGCTTTACAGCATAGGTAAAGATCAATCAACAAGTTCATCAAAGAAATCACTATAAGAATAAAAAGTCCACAGAGTTTGGTACTATAAGCACATTACTCACAAAGAATCAAGAGACTTCAATATGTGCATATTTGCTTTTGAAAACGTATACATATGTTATGCCAGAGAAACAACACAACGCACATAGCACATATTACCTGGGCTTTAGGAAAGCAGCAATGAACACATCCCGCCTGAGGGTTAGAGGCACTTTTCTAAGATTGCTACATTGCCCGAAGCTGGGCCAAATCAAAGTGTCAGCTTTGAGCATTATGTCATTAGCAGTTTTTGAATTGTTATGAATTATATAATTAACTTTAGAGAGTACATAAATAAATCTACTGGTTACAGTTACTTACAACGAAAGTAAGAATTTGTACTATTGCCCCATTTAGCCATCATGTAACATAATTCAGACTGTAATGAATTGTCTGTAACGTGCTCTCTTCCCAGGCAACTTTGTAGCAGCCAGCAAAGGCTTTCTGTTAATAGAGGAAAGCCAGATCCACACTATCCTGACAGGAAGAGAGGTCCCAACATGTTCTCTGTGTAGCACATAAGAGTCCAGCATGTCTTCCTAAAAACGTTTGCCTCCTATGGGTTGTAAGATCTAGACTCCAGAAAACTTCTCATTTGCAATGGTTCCTAGAGCTCCTGTCCACAACCTACAGCTCAACAGTGACCAAACCCATAAACCCAAGGCCCCAAATTCCTTCATTCCATAACGACCTACCTCCTTCACATGCCAGTGGTATCAAACAAAGCATCTGGTTACCATAAATGCATGCTAGTTCCCACCGAAATCAGGCTTAGGTGATCGACATTAGGCAAGTATATTAAGTGCTTTCATATATCAGGTCAAATTGTATCTTATAGGACACACTTGTAGCGTTCATTTAGGTGAACTGAATGTAATAACAGAGGAAAAAAACCCTCATATATATTCAACAACAACAAAAAAAAAACCCCAAACCAAAAACAAAAAAATCATTCTCTCCCAAAGCATCAATAGGTTGGGATGGAATACCTTCATTAAAATTGATTTTTAGTATTTGAGTTGTATCTTAATTTCTTTGAAGTCAGTACATTAGTATGTAAGTGGATGCTGACACCAAATACTACCCTTCCAAACAGTATATAGGTTGTATATATATGCAAAAATAGACAAGTAATACTTTATAGCTCAACAACAAGAGGTATAAGCATCCTGTGTGATTCAATGTGCCTAAAAAATGGTACTTAACAACATTTACCTGTGAGCATACTAGTGTCAGCAAGCTCAGCACTAGTGATGGGTACATTGGGACCATCCTCTTCATATGCTTTCAAAATGTACTTCTCAATTACACCTATGACCCCAGCAGGTTTGTCCCAGGTGACCTCAATGCTGTAACCATTTATACTGTGAACTCTTGAGGGAGTTGGCACATTTTGCGGAACTGTAGAAGGATAAAATAGAAAATAGAGAAAATGGCAGTTCTAAGGAGACTATTGCCCCTATTCTTCACTTTTAATGGCTGCAGTAAATCAGACTCAACCATTAGCATAAATACAATTTATTAGAGTTGTAACTTTTCAGCATTGATTTAATATGACTGCACATCTTGAGCTATTCAGTTTAAGCTATATTTCAAAACCATCAAAACTCCATCTACATAACATTCCTTCTTGTCTTGTTGCAATTTTCCAAAAATATTTAATGTATCAAACATATTTAAGCATCACTCACAAAGAGAGGAGGTGGATTGTATATAGCTAACAAGTTCAAGCATTATAGTCATACAACTGAATGAAGCAAGACAGTATTGCAACAGAGCAGGGTTTGATATTTATCTGTTGGATATCTAAGTAACAGAATGCCACAGCTATGAAACATTTCTAAAAGCATGCCTTCTCATTTACACAAGTAGTTCAAAAAATTTAAACTCTTCCACTTGTTTTTTATTTTCACAATGCCTTACAACTGCCTCTGGGCAAAGCAGAGCTTTGTGAGACCTTTGCTTCTGATCATTCCATATTATTGAAAAAAAAAAAAGGGAGAAAATGAAGATGTTTAAAAGAACTGGAAAGCCAAGCTCATATATGCATACAGTCACTAATAAAAAAAAAATCACCCCATTTCCCATAACCTTTAACTATTTATTAGATATTACTATACCAAGTAAAGGTCTGGCCAGTAACAGCTTCATCACAGATGACTGCACAAGGGATGCAGAGGAAAGGCCCAAGGAACACTATGGCAGGATGATGGATGATGAGTTTGCTGTAAACGCATGTGGACTCCCTAGACCTCCTGATGATCCTTCGCTTTTCTCACCATCAAATAATCTCTTTTTTGTAATTTTCTTATTTAGCCTCACTAAATATGAATGCAGCCTTGTCTTTTATAGGAAGGGTACCAGAATGCAAAGTATAAAAATACCTGGAAGTTGCAATTCTTGTGTAAAGGAAGGCTTCGGTTACTACAGTAATATATTGATTTTATTAGTTCTGAAGTGTATCACAGGGCAAGGTAAGGTACTGTATAGCAGATGGTCTTCTCATAAGGGACATAACAAAACCAACTCAAAAATAATTAAATAGCACAATTATTCTCCAGCCCTGGGGAACATGTAGCTGCTCAATGCTGTGGTCAGCTTGCAAATATAAATTTATGGTAAACCTTACAGTCATCAGGCAGTAGATATGAAAATATTAATGTTTTCTCTCTCTTCTGGGTGGAACACAAAATAATGACAGTAAGTTACAGAAGAATGCATTTGCAAGTCCAATATTTATGCAGGTATCATATAATTTTTTGAGATCATACATTGAATAACTTGCATCAAAAAGAATTCTCTGCATTGATGGAATGCAATTAGGCTTCAATTTATGGAAGAGGGAAAGTTAGTTAAATAAAACATGCAGAACTGCAAATCTTCAAAAACTTGCTGGCTCAATAAAGTTTGCAAAAACACTGAACAGAAATGGAAAAGTCCTTTAAATTTTCTTCAATAAAATATAAGAAAAATAGCAGGTATTATGTTCCTACTTCGAAACCCTTTCCACAAGCAACATGCTGCTTTTCTATTAAATATTACCACATTTTCACACAAAATCTATGAGTTACTTGTTAAAAGAATCCTCATTCAACAGCACTGAGCAGCATATCCACATGCAGGCAATGGTAAGAAAACTTTCACAAGATCATCTTCTCCCTAACAACTACATGGCCTCTTATCTTCCACGACTTGTGCCTGTTATCCCATTATCTTCTTTCTCTACACTTGATTTTGTATCACTAAGTTACACGCAGGAAAATACAGATTTACTTACTGCAGCAGAATCAGGTCCCGTGAGTTGAGATGTGCATGTGTGAACATACCTGGATGCATGGCTGCTCTTACTCAGCTAATGCAGTTCAGTCCTTTCACAAAATTACACAATGCAATATATATTTGGAAAAGACCTTGAATTATATGCGCAAAATACTTGCCTGAAGACATTCTAGCTGAAGACAGAAGTAATTTGGTACCTGTTCAAAGGATTAAGCAGTTTTGCGCCTTCAGAAACCCTGCGCAACTGACACTACTCAAAATCGTTGTGGTGGTATTTTCTCCAACCTGACATTAAATAGCTAATGAAACATGGGAATAAGTAAGCCTTAAAATTATATTTACCTGACTCTCTTGCACGACCACGGGTCCATACACTAGATACTGATCCTCCTTCATGTGAGGCAACCACCCTATAGAGGTATTCTTCAAAGACCATAGAGGAGGAAAGAAACAAAACAAAACACAACACTGAACAGGGTAATACACTAATACAGAACAAAATAAAAATTATGTATTTCATTTAAGGAACCAATGCATTACCTGTAAATGGTTGTAGACCACTCTCATAAACACTCTGCTCTTTTCCTCGGTACACTAGGATGGAGTCATTTCCCCTGCAGTTAACAGCACTGTCAGTTGATAGGCATCCGTCCAGATTGACTCTGACAGCACTGCTGGACACAGATGCCAAGTTAACGACAGCACCTCGTGTAAATTTAACATCCTTCATGCAACCACCGAAACCTAGCAAACAGTAAGGGATTAGTATCACATAAAGAGCTTCAGTCATTAATTAAGAATCACTTTTGTTCCTTTCAATTCTATATTTTCAGCACTAAAGACTATTATGTGAATTTGTTACCTTTCAACACGACATTCAGTCTCCCTTTTCAAGACACTAAGCTGGTAAAAGTTCCTGGTATTCTAAGTGCTGAGTTCTTGCCTTACTGAACTATATTTCATTGTTATCAGATCCATCCCACAAGGAAACAATTTTCTGGTTTTTCTTCTGTCACTTCTCTCTTTAAAGTTATTACCATAAAAGTGATTCTGAATTTGAAAATTAGCTTTCTGATGATTGCTAATATTTTGTTAACATACACTCTTCCTCAAACTGAGGAGGACATATAGATTAAATATACCTCTGTGATGTACTGAAGTTCATTATATATCAGTTTATCCTTATGGGACACTCTAGAAACATAACCCCAAACTCTTCATACATGAGAAAAAAAAATAAGTAACCTCATTTCACAGTTATTTGTATATATACATATATACTCTTTTCTCTGCATGTGTAACATTCCTATCAACATTACAAATATGATAAACTAGTTACTTGCAGTAAAAACACCACTACAAAATTTCAGGATGTTCAAATTTCTATATACTTCTATGACTTAATTTACAAAGAAATTAATAAATTGATACAAAATAGTTCTGAGATCTAAGCATTGTGATAGATGTTTAAAACCAAAGTAAACAGTAACCAAACTGTTTATTGAAGAATTAACTTTGCAAATTAAAAATCATCCTCTCACAGATCAGAGCTCTCGTTTAGCTTTGTGAAAGCACCGTATTGATATCTTATGTACTTCTATTGCCTTCATTACTGCAAGATGGCAGGTCAGAGTAGTACTCTTACTCAGCCACCGATCTGAGAATCTAATATCCATACGTAGTTCACACAAAAAGAGGCACTGAAGGTGGACACCCATTTTGAATCATCCTCTAAAACATTTTCTCTCCCCACAGTGCTAGGGATTTAGACAAACTGCTCCTTAAAACATACACATCCTAATTTAAGCTCCACTCCTACACCACAGCGATATGCTCAGTTTCTTAGGCAGTTTGTGGCAGAGGAAAGAATTAGTCCCAATCTCCATGGACATCTTGCTCATAGGTCAAAATGAACAATTGTTCAATTTCTGATGAGAAGTATACTGTATAGCCTATTTTAATACATTATTTTTAGTATCTTTTCATCTGCATTTATCACTATTTGAAGATTTCTGACTGACATGAGCCACGTAATCTTGTTTACTTTCAGATAGCTGCAGAATAAGCAATGATAGTACAAATTCTCACTATTCCTGCCAGCTCCCCTCCCGCCTTGACCTCTCAGGAGGGCATTTGAATGGGTAAATGCAAAGGCCCACAGGCTCTAGCTGAAATTTCTTAAAATACAGTTGTAACTGACATGGAGGTAGGGTGGGAGGAGAAGGATATTTATTCCTTATTAGCTGTGAGCAAAACAGTATTCCTTTATTCAAAATTAACTACCAAGCAGCCATTAATTGATAAAACCTTTTGTAAGTATTTATTAAGCTCGGAAGGTCTCCATATTCTATTATCATACCATTGCATCATTGTAGTCCTAAATAAAAGTATGTTTCAAAGCTGTAATGCCTAATCTTGCTCATCTAAATCTACATTTATGAACACATAAGAGTATTTTTATCTCGAGACACTCTGTTTATAAATTGACAGCCACCATCTTATTTTGCGACATGCTGAGGAGGCTCAGTGAAGAAAGTAACGTTTATTGATATGCCTCAATACACACTTCAGACATTCACTTTAGACACTGTTTTGCCCTAGATTCTTTGTTCACAGATCTTTCTGCTACAGGAGTTGTGAATGCATCCACTCACAAGGCTATACCATCTGCCACCAGGCAACACTGACAGGGTATGACTGGCTAGCACTTTTGGGCCATAAATATTATGCACACAGAACCTGGAGGAAAATTATAATATATGTGATACCTACAGCTGGAAGAATACTTAAAATAAAATTTTTGAGCTCTGAATGCCAGTGCATGGATTTGATTTGAATTATTCTATAGCTGTGAAATCACAAGGCTTCAATGGAGCTCTGCAGAGCTTACTGGAATGCATGCATTCCATAGGAGATCATGCATTCAAACCACTCACTAGATTCCCCGCTCATCACTGACTCCTACTTATTTGCCCACAGTATCTGAAAAATACACCATGATTGATGAACGGCTTCACAAGTAATGAAAAAAACACACCCAAACAGTAAACAGAGCTAGTTTAACACTTTTTGACCACATGTCATAGAGCAGATCCTTTTGTGGAAGCCATTAGTATCAGGCTGTAATTAATGCTCCTCTTTTTTCCCTAGAAATTTGATCTGTTCCAGAACATAAGGGTCACAGCAATGGCTAAAAACATGACCGTCTCCCTTCCTCCTGATAACATGGAAAACATCATGGTAATATATACAAAATCCAAATTCAGGGGCTTATACTCTCAATTTTTTAGACCAGAATCAGTATCAACTAAAAAAAGGACTAATAAACTCAGCAATGCTTCCATATGGCACCATCCAGCCTCATTACAGTGATTGAAGCTATGTTTACTGTCTTCCACTGGTTTTGTATTCCAAATCTGCAAGTGACGCTAGTTGATCAATTGAAACAAATTTATCTGAACTGGCTTTCTCTGATGAAGATTTGAGATTATCTGGTTGAGCATCTCAGACTACCATTTTCTGCTCTCCAGTTCCTCTCCTATGAGTTAGATTCTTTCAAATACCACTGGGTTAGAAGAATTTTTGTAGCATTACAAAAGGATCATGACTAAGTAAATCTAGATGGGTAGTTAAAGCAATAACATGTGTTATTGTGTTGCGTATTCGTGAATTTACACGACCAGCAGCAGAACATCCACCTTGTGCACCACAGCTGGTTTTAAAAAACGTATGTTCTTCTCAATGTCAGCTTACCTTGTTCTAACCCCAGTTCTTTATAAAAATTCTGAATCTCAGGTGGGATTCCTCCTATGTAGACAGGTGAGTTTACTTTCAGCTGCTGAACATGAGGTTCGTGTGTCTGCTCACTCAGTTCATTCATACTTGCTGAAACTATGGAGCCCTCCTTGTTCACTGTGACTTTGTTCCACTTTCCATCACAGTAAGACAGTCCTAACCAGAGATCCACTTGTGTAAAGGCAATGCCAGTTTTTAAAAAGATGTTTAATATTCCACTTTTCAGTTCAATCTATATATTTTTAAAAAGAAAAAAAAAGATTTTGAAAGACATCACATACAGCAACAACAGTTATTTAAAAAAAAATAATCAAGGGAGTCAATGAACAAGACATTTTTATCTTCAGGATCACAGAAATTATAATAAAATTCTTTACACAAAACATGCTAAATACAGTGTATCAGTTAATTCAGAATGTAGGAAAATATATTCTGATACTTTGACAATTGACTTCGGCACTAAGGTACCTAGGTAAAGAGAAAAGACAATGAACCAGGACTGGTTTGCTTTTTTTTTTTTTT
>VWZZ01004152.1:330381-362664 GCA_013399095.1 Psophia crepitans
GAGAAAACAGTATTTTATCTATCAATTCATTTTTTAGAAGAATGTAACAAGATAATAACAAAATGAAGTGTCAGACTTGATTAAGGTCTTTTTAATTGGCTGGTGAACTCAATTTCAATTTTTTCCAGCATACATTGATTCATCCTTAGTCTTCTAAATCTTGTAAGAAAATAACTGTTTTTATATGTGGCATGCTTTTCGAGATTAATGTGCCAGTTATCTAATAGAAATACATTTTACTTAAATTTTCACTGCAGAAGTTTCCAAATGCTTTACTGCAAGACTCTTTATCCTAACTGAATGGAACACAAGTGGGCTGAGACTGTAAATTGGCAGGTACAGAGCACTAAACACTTTGGTGATGAACTGGCGGTTGAAAAACATGGATATGTTCACAAAAAGGCATTACTGTTTCCATGCCAAAATCTAAGTAATAAAAACTACAGATTTATTATAAATCCTTATCACCACTATTGACAAACTGACGTATTTAGGTTACTGAGAATATTAATGTTGCAGTATTTGTAATTGAATTGTATTTCCGTAACAGGGATCCCAACTGAAGAAAGAACTCGGGACTTGAGATGCCATGGGCAATACAGGTCCTGTCCCAGCGTGCCCACTGACTGCTTGCTCATGAGACAGAGGGAGTTTTTTAATTTTTATTCTCTGGGACCATCACTTTTCCTATTTCTACGAATTCACAGCCCTTCGTAGCTAAGGACTCTACAATACCACTGAAGGACAGATCATGACACCAATGCTGATGAGTATGGCTTGAAAAAGCAGTCCATTCAACAAGTCATCAATTTGCTTCGCTGATGAGAATTAATACGCAGCACACTGGGCTAGTGTGAAGAAAGCATTTCAGCTGCATGACTACACTAGCACGCCAGCAAGTCTGCCAGACCTGGAAAGTGGAGAGAGGACATGGCGTTTGACATAGGGTCACTACTCAGCACATTCCTCTTCCGATTTCCTCATCTTGGCATAGTCTTAAAGCAGGCAGAGAATGATGCATGTGGTATTTGTGATGACCTGGACTGACAGTTAGAATTCCCAAATGCAGCTAAAAATAGAGGACCACTGTTCACTGTGAACTGTTCTGCATGGTGAAGATAAAAACCAATCAGACAAAAAAACAACCAGACCAAAACCCTGAAACAATGAAGTCCTGCATTCATCTAAAACGTCTAGCATTCTCTCTGGTACTGCACATAGATTCAGAAAAACAACAGATAAATTGCTTGTTTCAGTTAAAATTCTGGAACCACTTTAAAATAACGCTAGATTGCTAATTTGTCCCTGGAAAATATACTATTATTGTAAACCAAAAATACATGAAGATCATCTTATTTTTCTGACAGACATTTTAGTTGACATCTCTCAACAGAACAAGAGCATTATATCACATCTTTAGATCTGATCAAGCTCTCAGTTTTATGCTTAAAAGCATACTTGCTTTTCAGAATTTGGGGTACAAATATGAAGTACCACTGCAAAATTTTATTAATATTTTTCCTATGCACACAATTCTTATTTTGATATATCTGAGCATGTAAGATTAGAATTAGGAAAGCCAAAGTTTAGCCTGAATCTGGAAGGGGACACGAGGGACAATAACTTCTACAGGCCCTCTTGCAGGTTGTGGTATCTCTCTGACACAGGGATCGATTCTGATTAAAAATTTTATTAACAACCTGGCCAATGGGATGGGGTATACTCTCAGCAAGTTTGCGGTTGTTAGAAAAGGTGGCTGCCACTAGTATCCCAAACATAAAAAGCAGCTTCAAAGAAAAGGACTGAGGGTCAGGATGGATTACAAATTGAACACTGGTCAGCAGTGTACCCTTGAAATGATGAAGGCCAATATGCACTGGGCTGTATTAGAATTAAAGTAGGCAGTGGGTCCAAGGAGATGATTCTTCCTCTCTATTCATCATGTGCAAGACTATGTCTGGACTATTGTATCCAGTTGTGGGCATGTATTAGAATTAAAGTAGGCAGTGGGTCCAAGGAGATGATTCTTCCTCTCTATTCATCATGTGCAAGACTATGTCTGGACTATTGTATCCAGTTGTGGGCACTCCAGTATATGAAAGATTTTGGCACACTGGAGTGAATCCAGTGGAGGGTCACCAAGTTGGACAGCAGTTGGAGTATCTAACATGTATGTGAGTTGAAGCTGAGAGAACAGGCTTTGTTAAGAGTAAGCAGAAAGAGAACTTAACTCTTCAACTACCTTATGGAAAGATACAGAGAAGACAGGCCCAGATTCTTCACAGAGGTGCACAGTGAAAGAACGAGGTGCGGAAGACAAATTGTAACACAAGAAATCAGGTTTTTTCTATAATGAGGATGGTCAAAGGCTGGAACAGGATTTGAGAAGCTGTTGATTGTCCATCTGTAGAGATGCACAATTCTCAGACACAAAATGCCTGGAGCAACCTTATCTAACTGAATTGTCCTGGCTTTTAGTGGAGACATGGAATAAATTACTTCAAATGGTCCCTTTAACCTAAATTATTTTGTGCTTCTGTATTTTTCTTCTCTGCAGGGACCAGTCCCTACTGCACTTAATCTGCTTATAAACATATGATTTTGAAGATGAAAGAAATATCCAGCTCTGAGAAACAAAACTCAGATAGGACAGGGGCTGCACTGAAGGCTGAATGACACTTTGTGAAACCTGCCATCCAAAACAGTCTCAACCAATGTAGAGCTACAAGACTGATTATGGTTTCACCTCCTGCGAACTGGGACATCATCCTGAGATTCAGAGGTATCAGGAGACACAAGCAACAGACTTGAAAGAACTTGGCAATGAGAATCATCTTGTGAGTCCTTTAAAAGGAAAAGTACATGGTACTGATGTTGAACTAGTCTTTCCAGTTCAAAATCAATAAGGTTAGAGAGATGTTTCCCTGCTAGTACCACCCCTGCTCAGACTGGCCAGCCAGAGAGCAGAGGCCCAAACACAGGCCCCTCAACAGCCTCCTCAGAATCAGTTGTTCTATAATGGAATAGGAATATCTTCCTCACAGTAGACAAAGAGAAATAACTGGTGACCAATATGAATATCACTTTCACAAGTGCCACATGAGTACCAATCACTACTTTGCTAATGCAAAGATTTCATCTTTGAGCCCCCAGAACACTAGTATCACACCCCTCCTTAGCTCCATCACAGGTACCACTTTGATCTCGGACACTGGTTATTTTACTTCATGCAGCTACTTAAGTGCAATTCTTTAGAAGAAGTTCCTGCAGGACTTCTTTCTTACTTTGCAGCTTTTCAGAAGAAAATTAGGTCTTGAATTCCGCATCAGCTTCATCAGCTACAACATCTTGAGAGCTGGTGCCACTGTTGCACATAAGATTGGCAGTGCTTTGGCTTTTGCTGGCCGCTGAAGTGGCCAGCATCAAAATCAGTAATGCAAACTCTAACAGCAGTCACAGTACCTTCTTTCAATCACAAATTCATGAGGAAACACATGCAGAGAGCTAGTGATTCATACTAGTTTATCTGCTCACAGTTTGCTTATAATTATCATACCCGGATCCAAAGAGAATCAGATTGACCTCTCAAGCTTGAGTTAATTCTGAGGGTATAGAAATCATGGAAGAAGTGATCTTTACACAGAGCACCTTTCTAGGTCACAATTTTGTCTTGGGCAGAAGACAAGACAGAGTCTTTGGCTGTTTGGTAGCAGGTCAGCCAAGTGCCTAGTTTAGTCATTGCAAAACTATAAAGCTAATAAGAGAGCTGTGACCTATGCAAAGGGAAGGGTCAGGAAATACTGTCTTACACTGGCACTCAGGATAAGTGGTATAGCTTCTAATCTGTTTTGCAGTGCAAGTGTCTCCTGACCAAAGCTCCTAACAAAGACATCGCAGCTCATGCGCAACATGCTACACACCTCATTTTCACTTTCCATTAACCTTTTTTTTTGTGAGCTCAAGTGTATGGAAAAACCTTCTGTCATCATTATGCATGTGTAGAACACAAAGCTGCAAGGGTTGAAAAAGTATGCATACACCCATCCTCTCTAAAATTCCTCATCTTAAGGCTACAGAGATGTTGAGGTCAGGAGCAAAGTGAAATAAAAAAGAATTACAAATTTTCTTGATGTAGGACAAATGGTAAGAAAATTATCTAATCAGAGTTTTCAGTGCTAAAACCAATATAAATATAAAACCGTCAAAAAACTGGAAGTGTGAGTAAAGAAGGAAAGTGTTTTGTCTAATTTCTCATATCTGTTGGTCTTTCACAGAGCAGGAGAAAGGAAACAAGGATCACATACCACAAGAATCTCCAGAAGAACCCAAGTCCCTGTAACTACCATTCATGTAAATAGTGCCCCTGCACTGTGTATTACACGCACAAGTCTTTTTAGGGTGGGACAAGCAGTGTATGTATAGCATCTTATGCTATTAGCTCATGATCTTGGTCATTACTTGAGGGCAAAACTGAAGTAATAACACGTAATTAGCAAGACTTGTTATTGGAACTCATCATAATTTTTGAACTAAGGCGGCTTGTAAAAGAGGAAGCAATCAGGTCCAGCAGAATTCAAACTCCAGGGAAAAATTATCTGCTGGAAAAGTCTGTTATATAAAAAGTAAATATAGAATCATAGAATCATTAAGGTTGGAAGAGACCTCAAGGATCACCTAGTCCAATTGTCCCAATGCCACCTATTACCCACTAAACCATGTCCCTAAGTACCACATCCAACCTTTCTTTAAACACCACCAGGGACGGTGACTCCACCACCTCCCTGGGCAACCTAATCCAATGCCCGACCACTGCCTCCAAGAAGAAATTTCTCCTCATCTCCAACCTAAACCTCCCCTGGTGCAACTTGCAGCCGTTCCCCCTTGTCCTGTCACTAGTTATCTGTGAGAAGAGGCTGACTCCCAGCTCGCCACAACTTCCTTTCAGGTAGTTGTAGAGGGCAATAAGGTCTCCCCTGAGCCTCCTCTTCTCCAGACTAAACAAACCCAGTTCCTAGAGTAAGTTATAGCTAACCTGGAAAGGAGAAAAATATATTTATATGGTTTAGGTCACAAGATTAAAAGAAAAAGCACATTAGATATTATGCTATGCCATAAAGCAGGCTGTGACATGACAGCCATTAGCAAAACAGCTGCATTATAATAAATAAATAAATGAAATTCAATAAAAATGCAGAAAGGGCAGATTAGGTCATAAAGACTAACAATACCCTCAAAAATCTCTGAGTATAAATGATTGCTTCTTAGACTAATTAAAAAGATGTATTATTTTCAATGTAATACTTAGTAGCTGGTGCAAGTGGTAACTATAGTTGACCCACTAACCAGTAGCGACTACAGTCTAATTACATTCAAAATCCTTGGAAGAAGAAAATTATGAAAATCCAGAGCAATGTAACTAAAAAAAAATCGTAAGACTGCAACAAACACTTTCAACCTTAAACAAAATCCTGGAAAAGATGGAAGTATGAGTACTTCTAAGCATAAACCAGTGTTATTTAACAGACACCAAAAAGAAAGTTCATAGGCATTATCTTACAAATTTGCCTAATACAGGATTTGTGCAGCTTCCTCTACACTGTTGGGAAAAAAAAGTGGTAGGGATGAGATGGGATTAAGCTGGACCACTAATTTCTGCATATATGACAATCCTTATGTTTGATATCAAAATGAAGAAATTATATTGATTATGAAAACACAGAAAGCTTTATTAGGATACTGGACCATTTCCATCATGAAGATTTTGATTTACAATTTAATTGATTTTGTTCTAGTATGAAAAGTGGGAAATTGGGTAATTCTCTTTTCCCAGGAATGAACCAAAAGCATTTAATACAATCTTTTATTCTCTTTGCTTCTAATCCAGCAAAGAGAATAGTTATACTTTCCACATATTGATATCTTTCTCATTTATGATATAAATAACACAGGTAACTTATTCTGAGCATTTGTTGGAGTCTTTTTGCTCCCCTTACACTTTGCTGTGCACAGCATTTCAAAATAAAGTGTCATGATTTGAAAAAAATATGTTAAACACAATGGTTTGAAATGTCCTTAAATACTGGATGTATCTTAGTTGACAAAACTCATGGGTCATATCTGAATATAGTTATTTGTACATTTCCGAACTTACTGCAAGATAATCTGGGCCATCTTTATTGTAAACAAACAAAAGCAATCCATTCAGTTGATCTGTTCTAAATTGGAACGAGATCTCAAACTCCAGTCCACCACTGAAAACACCTGAATGCAGTTCCAGGAATCCTTGAAAGAAAGTGAAAATATGCATAATATAAATTAAATATGTAAATAAATAGGTTCAAGAAACCAAAAGCAAAAATCTAGGTGCTATTTTCTACTTTGCCATGAGAACTCAGAGGTTTCAAGATTAAGTTTTACAACTTTACCACTCAGCTTTGTAAAGGACAGTTATCCATAATGTACTACAACAAACCACACTGGTACAATGTCTTAAATTTTGCTACCTGGCCCTTTTTTTTTTTTTCCCCTAATACATTATAGGCATCTGTGTCTCCTCAAAAACAAAGCTTCACTTTTTACATGAATATCAAATCTGCACACAGTGCAGCAGCAGCACTTGTCTGTGAATGCAATTCCTCTTTCATGCAGTAAATCCAGAACACAGATTTTAAACCACTCAAAAATATTCCTATATAACTAAAACTGTTCTGAAAATCACGACAATACTTTTGATATGATCCCCTTTTATATATTAAGAACATACTTGGCTAGTTGCAACAGTGCAGCAAACTACCTTTGCCAAGAAAATGTGCTCCTTCTGAGAGGCCAACGGGGCATCCTTCCCAAATCTGATAGACATTGTTTTGCTCTTCAGCATCCCGCCAATTCAAAGATTCCCAGTTTTCATAGGGAGTATGGACTTTTTTCAAAAATATGTCACTGAGACACCCCACAAATCCTTTCTGGACTACCATCTTCAGCCCTGCAAAAAAAGGAAAATAATTTTTTAAGCCAATCACCTGCAACTAAACAGAGATAAATTTACGTGTTTTATACACTCTCACCCTATCATATATGTCCATGTTGGCATTGATAACCAGCCATCAGTCACTTCCTAAAAAGCTGGTCTTCAAGCTAAATCCAGATTTCTGAATGAGTCTAGTCACTAAAGACAGCAGTTACTGCTATGTAGCTGAAAAATATTAAACTTTTTGAGATTTTGCATACAGGTACTTTCAAATCAACAGTGGAAACCTACTTCATGAAGGTTCCAAGGAAACTTTTCAGGTTTACCCTCTTCAAACAAAAGAGAATAATTGTGAAGAAAGGCATGCATCTGCTGAAGAGGAAGAAGCAGTGTTGTGAAAGCTAAAGCAGACAAACACACATTTAGAAGCTTCACTGGGAAGCTTTTCTTTCCTTGTTTGGACAACAAAAAAAATTAGTGATTCATGACTGCTCTCTTTTTGTTTACTGGTGACAAAAACAAAAAGCAGGTTTTAGAGATGGTGTTCTCTCGAATGGTATTTATAGTCAATCTCATTTTGATTATTTAGCTGAGGTTTTTGAGGGAGGCACTCTGGATTACTTTGTGAACCAAAGTTTTAGATGATGATGTGCATGTATTTCTGGTTTTAGTAAAGTGACCCAAAGAAGGATAGAGGACTCTACTGTACCTCACATCAAGTCATCAACTAGATTTCATGTGCTTATCAGTGGTGGTGGGAATACAAACTTAATACAAACAATTTGATTTTCAGGTTAATATTAAAACAACTAAAGCCTGGAAATGAATCCACTGAGAACAGCTGATTGTATACTGGTTTTATATGCAATCACCTCTCTGTTATGTGCTGGTAGAATATACACTTGGTGTATACACCAAGTTTACATATGAAGAAGATATATGTTTACTGATTCTTCTGGAAGCCAGCTGCCATCCAGCTCCACATAAATACAGCTGTAGAATACAGATATATTCATACACCACTGAGTTCAATGCAACAGTCCCAGAAGGATCCAAATTCACACCGAAAAAGGCCAGCATGATGTATTCCTGCATCCAGGTGGGATATGTAACTGTCCTGAAGCTAATAAAAACAATCTGTACGTGTACTTTGGAAAAGAATTTGAGAATCTAGAATGTAAAACACACCCATGAGTTTCTCACATGCATACCAGTTCTGTGTATACAATCCATTAAAATGGACAGAGACATCATATACTGCTTTACTCCTGGTGAAATCAGCTATAAAATTCGAGAAACTGTACAGAGTTATTTTTGATTTAAAAAATTATGCAAATTAAGTACTGTCCTCATGTTTCTGACACAATGTCAATACCCCTCACAGTACTGCAAAGGCAGTTAACTCAGTGCCACCGTATAGGGTTTGTCATATTACGCAGACTGCAATTATACTCACCTACATCCTTTCTTACAATAGCATAACCCTGTGGAAGTCCTCCAATAAAAACTCCTGTGTTTTCTCCAATAATGGTACTGCCACTAGTTGCCAAGGAAGAACCTGCAGAACAGGTCATTATTTTTGCGTTCAATGCTTTCAATAGATTTTCAACGCAATAACAGAACACTGACATTTGAGAAAAGAGGCTAATGTAATACAATATCCTAACACTTGCCCATACATACCCTGGAAGTATTTACAACTCTGTTGTACAAAGTAATATTAACACAATCATAGTCACAAGCACAAAAAGACAAACTCCTTACATTTAGTATTAAATTACCAAAAATTCACAGTGGACAGATCTCAGATGCATGGACAAAACAGTAGTGATTTTGTCAGAAAACTGAATGAATTTTTTGCTGTATGGATGAAGACAAGCATTGGAAAATTAAGCAAGTAAGCAATACCCTTCGTAATACCAAAATAATAAAGCAAAATGGAACTGGATTGATTACCTGTGTACTGCCCATCCACTGTGATGTTTCCCAGTTCTTGAATTCTTGTAGCAATTATTTGGTGCCAACTGTTATCGTTGTACTCTCTCCCACCATCATTAGTTGGAGTGACTGCTACCGCAGACCCCTTTTTATTAACAGAAGAATCTGATTTAGAATATTATGAAGGTAAGATTTATAATTATACCTTATTCTTTATACCACTCTGTGGTACATAACATCTAAAAACAAAGACCAAAGTACATAACATCTAAAAACAAAGACCAAAGTCCTCTGTTTAACTTCTTTGGGAATACTGAATGATGTTTAGGACTGATTTCCCCACTAAATTAACCTTCTCAAACAATGAGGGATCAAGGATCCAGTTCAGTTTCTATTAAAAATAGAAAACCTTGTGTAGTTCCTCTGATAAAGATGAGGATGAGGCACTGATTACTGAGGGTCACGTCACTCAGATTTTTTTATTATTATTATTTATTTTTTTAATGAAGTCTCTATTTAGCTACTTCATGGATTGCTGTGCTTGTAAAGTTTGATGGCCATGATGCAATGTGCCATCCACGGAAAGTTACTGCTTATCGGCATTGTTGATTGCAGTGCCTGTCTACAGGATGGGACCAAAAAAAAAAGAGATTTATTTGTAGGACAGTATGAAGATGCGTGTTCTCTCTCTGTTAAGCTGATATCAAAAGGACTTGAATTTTTAGGTAAAAGGGTCATACCAAAAGATTGAGGGGGAAAAAAGAAGGTAGTTATTGAGGATGGTTTTACCACGCAAGTGACGTTTCTAAAATGTGTTAAATTTAACTAGAATTTTTACCTGGTTTTATTAAAACTAAAAAAATAATTATATTAAGGGGGAAATTTAGAGACATTCATGACAAAATGCAGAGAAATATTTTCTGAATTGCTGAGTAAGAGGAATATAACAGAAGCTGTTGCCAAACCAAGTCTCAAGACCATAAACAACCAAACAAAATACACCATAAATTCATATAATGATGCAATAAAAATAAACTAATGTATTTCAAGAATTTTCCTGAGATTTATATCCAAATAGTCTTCTAACTTCCCAATAACACCCATCATATTGTCTCAGGATCTTATACCGTACTTGAACCACGTGGGAACACAAAGTTATTCTGTTGAATTCACAAAATAGAATTGTCCCACGTAGCAGGCAAGTACTGAATGGAAAAACATTTCTTTGCATAGCCACTACATAATAGTAAAAGGTTCCTTATAATCTGGGGGTCTAGCTTGTAACTTCACAGTAGCAAACCAGGCAGTTCCGAATTTTTTTTCCCCCCTAGATCTTCTAGTATTCTTTCTGGCTCAAGGACCTTAGAGTTATGTATATGAACAAAACCTGTTGATAAAATCAACTACCTATTGTGTTTAATACTGAAAAGGTCTGGTTAAAATTTAGTATTCTGCCTTTAGTGAAATGCGTCAATTAAACAGTGCTTGTCTGCATACAGATTTATAAACACAGTATATGTTTTACAGTACATTTTGAATTGGGAACTGTCACCATGTATCCTATGTATGAAAATATATAAGATGTGTACATATATAGACAATTACAGAAAAAAATAATTTCCCATGAATATTTACAGCATGTTTCCTACTCTATTCAGCCAACATCTTGGTACCGAGGCAGTCTGTACAGCAGTCCTCTGTCCCAGGATAACAACACAAAGCTATATATCCTTACATACTAATGTGCACTTTTTCATATACTATTTTTTATTGTCTTCTCTCCTATTTCCACATTTTAATATTTTACAAACACACATTTCATTATCGTAGTTTAATAATTAAAACCAGAACTGGTGTCATGCCCAATTAATGTGCCCTGGTAGCATGCCCATTAGTTTTTCCATTAGTGAATTCAACAATACTAATGGGATTACTAGCATGGGATGCTAATTGGGCGTGACATAAGAAACTGGCTTACTTCTTAGCATACCCTTGCTAATGATGAAATTAATGAGCATTTTATTAAATGCTGTCTCATCAAAGTGTACTTAGTTAGCGTTAAAATTGTTACAAATGATGCTGCATTCTAAAGATCAGGTGCCTGAATAAGTGGTTCTTCGTATTGTGTTTGGCAACAGTCTAGAGCATTAACAATTTTATACATCAGAAACCACATTTGTTTGTAACCAGTTCAATCTGGGACCACACAACCCTATCTGCTAACCTGTGCTTAATTCCAGGGGTTTAAAAACAAAAAAGAAAAAAAGAAGGAAATTAAAGAAAAAAGAACTACTCGAGTGACTCTGTCATTGTATTCAAATACCCTGCTGCGAAATGGATTGTGATGAGTTTTGGAAATCACACATAGGGAACCAAACCTGGATTAGTTTTCTGAGCAATACAGTAAGCGTTAATTTTTAGTGGCTCTCAGTAATAAATAAGTAAATATGAATCTCTGTGGCTCTTCATGCTAATGATTACACTCATGTAAATACGTAGAAACAGCACAAATATGGATCCTCAAAGATACTGTCCAGGTGCTGAAGTCTGAATGTAACCACACTCCTCTCAAGTCAAGTTCTTTCAATGCCCACACTCGTAGGAGTGAGAAGGTGAACTGACAAGGTGAACAAGTACTGAAGTTTAGCCAATGTCAAGCAGCAAGGTGTAATCAGGATGCACAGCTAGGTATTTTTCAACTTCCTTTTTTGGGAGTAACAGCTCACCCTCAGACTGTACCTACTACTTCGGCCTCTGCACAAACGACAGGCAATGAGAAAAGTATAGGGGAAAAAAAAGGAGGAACACTCGATAAAGTTTAGTAAATGGATCATCTTCTAAAATGGAAGAGCTGGATTCAATTCACTCCATATTGTGAGAAGAATCCCAACACTCTATTCTCAGAAGCCTATCCTAATCACTAGGAAAATGGTGCTCCAGGTTGGCCTTAAAATTCCACTGTTAGCGATTTCACTGTGCATAAAACATTTACACTGCTTCCTTGGGGAAAAAAAAAAAAAAAAGACAGAACAAATGACCTGTAGCCACTGAAAGATAATTATAAATTTAGCTAGAGTTGATTGTGTAGTTCAGGGGTGGATTTAAAGGCATTATATGATGAGGAGAAACTCCACGGACAGCTAAAAGTTTGCAGAGACACTGAGTTCGGAGGAAGGTCTATGGAACAATTTGATTATGAAAACAAGACAGAGGAAGACCTCTGTTAGTAAAAAACCTCATGCTTCCTGGACCATGAATAGAAACCTGCATAGAATGACAGCAAAACAATAAGGAAGGAAAAACTAGCAGCTAGACAACACAAAAGGGAGACAAAAGAGATTGTCTGACTACAGCTGGATAAATGGTGGTGTACATAAAGTTGAGAGAGGTATGAATGGACAGGAAGAAAAGGATTTGAAATTAACACTAGGAGAAGGAAGAAGTAAGGCTGCTGAAGACTCCCCACTAAGAAGACTTGGCAGGACTATCCCCAGAGCAGATACAACAAAGAGAAATGCGCTGCTGATCATGAGCAAAGATACATACAAGAATCCTGAAGGGACTAAGGGGAAATATAATTAACCTGCGACAGGACGCAGCTGGAAAGGAGCACAGAATATTACACCATGCTGCTATAGATAAAAAGGAGCAGAGACACAATTGTCATCAAAAAGAATTTTTGCCTTTTTTTTTTTTTGGTAAGAGAAGAGCACAGAGACAGGGCCATAAATGCTTATCATGTATGCCATGACCATAATTAGAGAAAACAATGCATATAACAGGGTTAGGAAACCACATGATGTCAACAAGTAGTAATTAAAGCATTTGAACACTAAGGCAAACTGTGATGCACAAATGAAGGAATAAGAATTGTTGCTACACAACATGACATCTGACCTTATAGGATAGGAATAGCAAATAATGGCAAAAATAAGCTATGTAGAAAACATGGAAACGAAGGTGATGATAGTAAGGTAGTACAGCATGTTAAGGATACAGAAGACTGAAAAATGTTGACAACCGCATTTTCACAGGTACCGGTTTTTGAAAAGGATACTACAAGAAATACATTGGTGTAGGCCACAGCACCCTACTTCTGAATCTGAGATTGCACAGGAATCTCTCCCACATTATTAATGAGAAATCAGAGAACATTAGCTTTCAAGACAGTAAACCAAATGTTAAGACCTACACTATTCCTGAATGCCTTGAATGACTTTTTTTTTTCCTACAGTCACTGAATCAGCAATATAAGCTCTTTTAGACTTATATATCTAAGGAAAAATATGGGAGTGACGATTTTAAAAATCAGCATTGGGACAGAGTTGTATGATTCAAATGAAACAGGAAGATAAACAAAGATATATTCATAAATAATTTGTTAAAATTCTATATAGTAACTATTGAAAATATCAGCTGAACTGAGAAGCTCTAGGGACTGACTATGGATGAGACTTGCATTTTTTAGACTTAAAAGAAAGGGGAAAAAAAAGGGGGGGGGGAAGCCCCAAATCAGCCACTTTCCCACCTTCCCCCTCCTTTCCTCCCAATCCCCCAAATACTGTTGAATCCAAACAAATATATCTTCTAGGGATTGAGTCCAACCTAGCTGACATAAAGCTACAGAAGGAGCAAATGTGCAAGGAGGACTAGGAATACTATTTGAAGCACTAAAATGCTAGTTGAAAGATATCCACTCCCATTAAAACAACCAAACAACAACAAAAAAATCAAACTATTACACTTAGAAAGATCTTGCAAAGGAAATAAAAATTCCTTTTCAGTTAATTGAACGTATAAGTGTAAAAGAGATAAACCAGAACTATTATCTATTAAAGTATATATGAGGGCAACATTAACAAAAATTGAAGTACGCACCGATTCAGTGTGCAGCAAGGAAAAGAAGATAAAGCCTATGTGTAAATGCAGTGGAAATAGTCAAACTTTATATCTTGGGGTCAGAAGCAGACAATGTTTTCTAGCATGGGGACCACAGACAGGCTAGCCTCTGTGCAGCACTTTGCCTCCTCCGGATTCTTCAGAGCTGAGGAGGACCTTCACTGCTGCACATCACCATGGCATGGTCACAGGGCAGCAGTGCCTGGACCACGGCAGAGCTCAGGAAGCACAGGTTAACAATAGGTCACCAAATCTCCAAATCCCCACCGTTTTATACCATTAAGCATTTCTGTTCAGCCTCTCAGAGCAGCAGACACAATGCTAATCACAATTAGATGCACAAAAGATAGGGTTGATGCAGCAGCCAGTCCTTCCAGGAACACAGAGACAGCAGTAGCCTTACAAAAAGGATGTGCATGTATGGATACGTATGATATCACATTCTGACAATATAATTACAAAATCCAATAATTACTTCCAGTTTCTTGCAAATGTATGAAATATAACTGAGTCTGTAATGCTTTTTTGTTCCATGAGGAGATCCAGTTTTGAGGTGCAGAGAAAACAGAAAATACCCAAACAGAAAAGGAATAAATGTGGTCAGTCTTTTAATTTGGTAGCATTTCTGTGATACTATTTCCCTAATTATTTATGTCTTTACTATGGTCACTATTACTAGAAGCAAGAGACCACTTTTATCACATTAATGGCAACACACTGATTTCAGTAAGAAAAGACACAGTCTCAAGATGGAAGGCTTAAAAATAATTGACTAAAAGTATATAACTGTCCTGGTTTCAGCTGGGATAGAGTTAATTTTCTTCCTAATAGTGGATATAGTGCCAGGTTTTGGATTTAGGGTGAGAATAATTTTGATAACATGCTGATGTTTTGGTTGTTGCTAGGCAAGGTTTCCATCAAGTCAAGAACTTTTCAGCTTCTCGTACTGCTCCACCAGCGAGGGGGCTGGGGGGGGCACAAGAAGCTGGAAGGGAACATGGTCAGGACAGTTGAACCAAAATGGCCAAAGGGTATTCCATACCATATGATGTCGTGCTCAATATATAACTTGGGGGAAGCTGGCCAGGGGATTAAACCACTGCTCAGGAACTAGCTGGGCACCAGTGGTCTGCGGGTCGTGAACAATTGTGCTGCCTATCAGTTGCTTTGCATATTCTTTTGTCAATATTATTATTGTTATCTTCCTTTTCTGTCATATTAAACTGTCTATATCTCAACCCATTAATTGTACTTTTTCCACCCCACCCTCCCTCAGATTCTTTCCCCCATCCACCTGGGGGTGGGGGGGTGAGGGGGGTGGAGTTGAGTGAATGACTGTGTGGTTGTTTTAGCTGCCTGCCAGGTTAAATCACAACAACAACCTTTATTTGGTAATTCAAAACCTGGTTCTGCACACCTTTGAAGTCTTGGTACTTTAAGCTGTAGTGGTGTTTGTTGGTACTGACAAAAAACCCCAACTCATAAAAGTATAAAAATAAAGTTGTGAACTGTCACAGATAAGAAAAAATGAGCAAAACTTTAGTATTTCACTATCTCCCCAAAATGTCCTGTTACCTAAGGGTTCTGATAAGCCAGTTAACTTGTATCAATTAGGTAATAATAGTAATAATAATAAAAGGGGAAATATGTAAAGTGTATAAGTATATAAGCTATTTTTATATGATCCTGTCTTTTGTCATACCTGTGGATCAAAAAGAAAGTAAGGACGACCACTCCTCAGTTGAAGTGCAATGTATTCCTCTTGATTCCCAGGTGATGCAGAGAAAAAAATCAAACCATCAGGTTCCTGGGTCCTAAATTTCACTTTAATACCTGGTTAGAAAAAGCAAGCAGATGGTTAATGCCAAAAACGCTTCTCACACATTCTAACAGTGTAACTATAAACAAAAGGTTTTTTTAAAAACAGCAGTACAATGGCAAACCAAATTTGCCTAAAACCTTCAGTCACTGCAGACTGAATCAGCCTTTGAGAGAAATGTCTGTCATTTCAGAGCCCTTACTCATCCATAAAAACACAATGTGACGCAATTGTGACTTAGGCTGTTCAGTAACTTCTAGCTTAAAAAAAAAAAAAGTAATTCAGATATTAGCAAACTATTCTAATAGCTGACGTTTAACATGTGGATTTTCACTTGTCTCAACATTTCTATTCACAAAGTAGGAATGAGGTTCCTGTATGGAAGGATTTCTACGAAGAATAGTGAGGGTTTGGTTCTAAAAGAGATAGATAGATTTATATGTATATTTTTATATATTCTTGTATAATTACACGTAGCTAAGTGCACAAAGAACATCTGAAAAAGACCAAGTTTTAACAAAAATTGGACATATCCCAAGGAATAATTGATTAACTAAGCTTAAATAAGATCATTTTGAGATCGTTATCAATAGTCCTCCATTTGGCTTCTGATAAAATATTGTCTCAGCGCATGAAATGTCATTCAAGTGACATACAAGAAAAAAAAGTAGAATTTTTTTACATTATTTTTTACCAGAAATATCAAAACAACAAACTAAACAGCTTGTAAATATTGGCATATTGTTTTCCATGGTATAAACTTACTCAGTAACTATTTAAGGACACGTTAATGAAACAACTCATAAATTATGCATCCAGTTTCAAGAAATATAATTATGAATAAAGAAGTTTTGGATAACCACCAATCTTTTGTAACACCTTTCTTTTAAGCTATCTCATGGAACATCATCTTACAGAAACAAACAAGGAAATTACAAAACCATATGCCAAATTTGGCCCAACTTTTCTAACATGCAAATCCAGACATCCCAGGCTGGGTCTATGGTAGGAGCCCTGCCTTAACTGTACCAATCTTTGTTTTGCAAAGTGAAATGGAAAAGCAGCAATAGTAACATCTACCTATACTACACACTCTCATGACATTTCTGCATAAAAGTGTTTTGACAGAACAGGGTAAGTTATTGGGTTTTACCCAACTCTGTCTTTTCACACACGTTTTCTTGTGTCAGGCAGAAAACAGTAAGTGACAAAAGTTTTTCTTGTAGACAGTATCTATATTAAAAAAAAAAATAATTCTGATGCACATTCATACTAGATCTTGCTTGTTAATTACCGATACCCAAAAACCACATCCTTTGACCCCACATTTCCTAATCACCTGTTTTCATGCAAATCGCACGATGTACTCACAGATATGAAACATATTCTCTAGTCAATGAAAATCAGTCGTGCTATTAAATTAGCTACAAAAAGCAGTTGTACATAAGAAATGCCCAGTGAGTAAAAAAACCTCAACAGTGTCCGTACTCAAGGAAAAACATAGCTTTGCCTGGCTCAGAAATAGCCACTATTGCGGTACTTTGAGGTTCCAGGTATTTCCAGCTGCAGTCTCTTCTGGAGAGGCAGAGACTAATGGCCTCTAATCCTAGTAGTGGAGAGCACAGATATTTTAACAAACTGCCAGTATTTTCACCAAGTTGCCAAAAGACATTTCTGAAGACCAAAGGATCCCTCCTCACACCTAATTCAGAAGGGTAAATACAAATAAAAACTGAGTTTCCGCAATAATGTCATCTTGAAAAACATAAATTAAATGGTTCATAACAGTAACATTACAGTAAATCTAAAAGTTTCCAAATGTTATACAGGAGTTTGCTTTCTTCTTTGGACATTGAAGAGGCTTACAAACCTTAATTCCTGCCTGTAGAGCTGCCACAGCTTCATATAAAGTATTGATGAGACAGAAATCATCTTTCTCACTCACAGCCCATACAGCAAATTCTTCTAAACTCCTCTGTCATCTATCACATAATTCAGAAAAGGACTCTGCCTCTTTAAGTTCATGTATCTGGAGTTTCTCATGAGTTAAGGAAGTTTCTGTATTCTAGCTCTAAATAAGTATTTTCATACCTCAGTATTAATAGTTTCCTGTATTTCTAGAAGTCGAGGACAATGGAGGAACCAAATATTAAATAAACTTCTATGCCACAGGTAATATTTCTACTGGAAGATAAAAACTTGTGAAATTAATATTTTTCAGTGGGACATACTAATGGAAAAAAAAATTAAAAATATGAAAAAATCCAGGTTGGACCTCATGGCTGAAACAAAACAAATCGAGAAATCCTGTTCAAGTCTCATAACAGCCAGGTATATGTCACCCAGTTGAAGTACTTCTGTCCTACTGACACTGAGCACATTTAGAAACAGATCTTAACCTGAGCACACAAAGCTTTCTTTTGAAAACCTGAAAATTTTCACAGAATTTTTAAACCACACTGGATCACCAAAAAAACCTTTCAATTATTTTTGGGGGGAGATTTTGCAAGGAAGTTTCTCAAAGACTCACGTCAACTATTGCAGCATGAATGTATAAAGCCTTAACTTCAATGTTAAATATAATAGATAATCAGAAATAAACTAAAATAGTGACATTACAATTACTCCTGTAATTTGCCACACGCGGAAACTGCATTTCAGCCACACCACTGACGTTACTAAATCCTGGATGGAAAATATGACAGTCTGTGGGGCATAGTACGAATATACTTTTAATCAACAGAATCTTGAACTGCAACTGAAGAATTCACCTAACAACAGGCCTGTTTATGTGACAAAAATGATTGGTCCACAAGGAGTTGTTATCATTTCTGGGGTAAAAAACAACAGGAAAATCTACTACAAATTAAACATTAATGTATGTCGTTATAGCTGCAATTGGAGAAGCTGTCAGAATTCCTTTAATTATAAATAAAGAAATTTCTTCAATTTCTGTAATTGAATTTCTTTCATTATAATGGCATTGTACAAAACATAATACAAGCATTGTACACAGTGAATATAAAAGTCACAAAGAAGAATACACTAATAAAAGGACAAGTAAAATAAATTACTGGTATTATGATTTATGTTTTAAAGCATCCCAAAGTGGCTTAGGTTAGACCAACTTTCTGTCAGGATCTACAGAGTTTCAACTTATGCAGTAGTGGATTGTGACAAGAGTTTTATCCTCGTTTCAAAGCTGGTGCATCCAGGTTGTTGGAATGACGATGTGAGCAACCAGTGTGGGCATTTTAAAGGCATTCTCCTGGGAACAATATCAGCGTGCTACCCCAGGAGTGCATACAGTTGTGGGAGTTCCTTCTAGCAACATGCAGATATTGAAAGAAAAAAAGATATACTATTACTATGTTAGACAAGCCAGAACCCAGGTTTTTTGTCTAATACAGAAAATGCATATGGAGCCATTTTTATAACAAGTCTGCCTCCCTCATGTAAGTTTATCAAGTCCAAAAACTTCAGCAGCATTTCACATTCAGACTCAGGCTCACATCTGGATTCAGACTCTTCTGGTGCAATTCAGTGTAGCTTGCAAGATCTGCACGAAAGCATTTAACAGGCGAGAAGGTGCTCCTAGGAGGCTGGCTGCGTTTTTTGCTTAAAGCAAATTTACAGAACACATGGGATTATTTTGACTTTGGAAGAGCCAGTTGGTAGTTGGGGGGAAAAAAATTAATAAATCAGAGCAGATCCTAGATTAGCACAACACATACTAATAATTTATAATTATCACAGCAATAAAACTCACTTCTGACTAATGCTAAATGTTTTTTCTTGTAAAATAAAAGGTTTAGAATAGGTTTTGGTTTACCAAGAAACTTTATTCACCCAGACGAAAGAGGTTTCGCTTCCTGTGAAACATCTTCCCAATTTAACTGAATTGAATTTAGGGGGTTTTGTTTGGTTAGTTGTTGTGTGGTTTTTTTAAATCAGCATTTCAAAATACAAAACCATTCATGGTTTTTTGACTTTTCAAAGTTTTGGGGAACAAAATTTGAGGGGAGAATGCAGGCAGAGGGGGCAAGGTAATCAAAGGCATCTTCTACAATAACATAACAGCTGAGAGATTTCAGCAGTGACCTCTTTAAAACTAATCTCTTTGTCTTTGCATGCAGCTAAAACATCTGTAAAGTATTGTTCTCTACAATTGGATGGTCAGAATCTAGCTCAAAATAGATAAGAAATATAAGTTATTAAACTCATTAAATACCTAGAGGTTGCTACAAGTCTCAAAAGTTCCATGCCCTTTCACCAAAACCACATAAAACTGTCCAAGAGTGTCAAGGACAGCCACATAAATGTATTTCCAACCCAGATGCAGTCACAAGAATAATGTTAATTTTCATAAATAGATCAAATCCCAACCCATATGCAGAAAATTAAAAAGTAAGAACAACAATTAGATAAGTTAGCATATTATGGACATTTTCTTTGTGGCCTTAAGAAATCACAAAAAGGAAAATAGGGTATATTACAGTTGGAAAAAAAAAAATCAAACCTGCTTAATATCTGGAAAATCACAAAGCATTACTAGAAATGAATTTTGCATAATCCGTGAAGCACATCCATTTTCAGTGCAATTTCTCCTAGAATTGTACAATTGTACAAACACCATTTATATTTCCATTCTACTTATGTCGTTGTATGAAATGATGTAAATTATATAATTCCACACTCCAATCAAATGAACAGAAAATTGTTGGCAAAGAAAGAGATCTCTATGTTTAATAAAGCCCTTATTTGTGCATAACACCAACTAAAATGAATAGAAATTGTATATAAAATTTCGACTACAGCATTAGGCTCTCAGCAGTCCCTTCAGGATGACAAACGTTAAGCATTTACTTAACATTAAGACTGTGTGCAAATGCTTTTGCCTAAACAAAGTACTTTTTCCCACAGAAATTATAAAACAAAATTTGTTTTTAACTGTGGAGGGGATAGATGGGGAGCAAACCTCTCAGTTACTATACTCTTCCACTGAATTAACATTTGGACGTTATTCTCAGAGTGTGATTCTGCATGCTACAAGCCATTACAATAGCTAAAACACATTTAAAAATGTATTCTTAATAATAAAATACATCTTTCAAGAAAATAAGAAGGGAGAACTTCACAAAAATGGATCAATATTTAAAGCAGTCTTCCATAATGGACAACAGAATTAGAGGAAAATAAAGAGCTCAGTGGACACTTTCCTGGACATACTCATGAAGATCCTCTGCTGAATACAAGCAGTGTTTCACACTGTGTAATGGCCTATAGCTTTCTGGATTTTGTTGAGAGAAAAAGCTGGAAAGTATTCTTCCCAAATTCGTCCAACATTTTTTCTTTGCTTGGGTACAGGATCAGGCTCTATATCTTACTGTTATCTTAACGTGCTTGAAAACGTTTTTAAGTTCATCACAAACATTAAACTGAGTTAGTAATTCCATCAATCAAGGAATGCTGTCCATTTTTAAGTTGCTCTGGTTTTTAGTAGATATTTAAAATATATACTTATTATAAAGTCATATACACACGTATACATATGTACACACACACATATATGCATACACAAACAGAAAATTTTTCCCAAACTTTTTCCAAGCTGTGACTAGAGTGTCCAGTTGCAGGTCAGCATCCTCTTTTCTTTTGTGATGACAGTAAACCCAGGAGTAGCTGAAAAGCTGTTGGTTTTAATACAAACCCCTCACTTTGACGAAGTCTAAGTTGATTCAGAATGACACAATTCAAAGATTTTTTTTTTTATATACTCTTAACACCTTAAACTGCCAAAAAGCTAAGTCAAACTAAAAGGCTGAACAAGCAGAAATACAAAATATGATGAGTGAATGAAAGGGAGAAATAGGTAACGCTTCTGAAAATCAACCACCAGGCAAAACCCCAAATCCTCATGATGAGAACTGAGTATTCCTCTTACACTGAAATGACTAATTTGATACCTGTTTTTTTCCTATTTTGCTTTCTACCCCATTATACCCACTACTGGTAAAACAAACAGGACATTTTAGCTTTAATCTTCTTACTACATAACCCAAATAACTTCAGTCATGTTTGCATTAATGCTGCATTAATCATGTTGTTGCGTATTAATGAGTTTTCAGGCTATGCTAATTACTGTCATAGATTCTGCAGCAGCTCATTAAATATACAAATTACGGAATTAAAGAGCCAGAGCTCTTCATGATTAATCTTTAAATGGAGAAAAACTAATGATGTCTGTACAAAGTTTCTCTCCACTTTTGGCTGACTGAGCCCAATGAACAATCAATTAGAGTATTTGAAGAATAAGAATAGTGCACATACTGAAAGATTTGCTGTGCTGTTGTTCTATGCAGAAGATAGAGCTTTATAAGTTTCTATCAAATGGACTTCTGCAACATATTCCAGTCTCTAAGGTCTCCCAAAGTGTTGCAAGGGGGTAAAAGCTACAGAATATTCCAATTCATTATTGCATACTCATAGGAAGCTGCTGGTTCCATATGAATATAGTAAATCAATCTTTTCCTTTTAGCAAGGACACAAGTCCTGCTACTCCCTAGTAAGAAAGATTTACAGCAAACCTTGGTGAAAAGAAAGCTAAGATAAGTTTAAAGTCATTTGATAAGATTTGATGTATTAGTAGCACTTTATCCCCTCAGTTAGAGAGTGATGCTTTTTCAGGAATAGCGTAATACTCAGTGGTTAAATCAAGAGATTCAAAATTAGGAGACCTTGAGTCTGCACCCAGCCAATGACTGAGGTATGTCACCCCCTGCCTCCATTGTCCTTCCTGAAGAATGGTGGCCAACGTCACTTGTGTAAGATTCTGTAATGTTTGAAAAATTCATTACTGTTCTGTTCTACATAGCCTTAAATACATATAAAATCAGCAAAATGCCAACACGTATTCAGAAAAATTACTGGACACTAGGTATTTAGTCGTATTTTAGAAATACTAACATGTCTTTTCCAAATACTGCATATTATGCCGAACATCACAAGACCTCCATAAGAGTGGCTCCTCAGTCCATATTAATATTACTGTGCACATTAATAGTTGTAGTTTAGAATCAACTGGGCCATTCCAGACCTGTCCAATCAGTTCTTTATACCATAGAAAAAAATAAATAAACCATACCTTTATACATTAAAGACTTCATATTTATACCAAGTAGTTCTTTGAAAAAATTAAAAAATGCTCAGAGCAAGATTGATCATGGCATGACAATACTTTCATATGAAGATAAAGTGAAAAAGACCAGATTGCTGCAAATAGTACAGGAGGAGGAGGACATAATACAAGGATATAAGATTGTCTAGGAAAGGCAGATGAGGAGCAGAGAAGTTTCCCAACACACAAACAAGGCAGCAAGCATTCAGGGAAAGTAAAAGAGAAGAAGTTCAAAGCAGAGAGGTACCTTGTCACAGGCACTCTACAACTTCCCAGTGAAAAGAGAAACATCATTATGACAATATGCAAAATATTGACGCAAGAAGTATCTGAGAGTTTAGCAAGACCCAAAAGGAACTGGACAGTCTGACTACCTAGATTTATCTAAATAAATAAATGAAGGCCTCAGAAAAACATATATGAGAGATCAGGGTGAAACCTGATGTGTAGTTGCAGGTGACACCGTTACCTGTCAGCATTCCCCTGCCACTAGAGAAAACACCCAGTTGTTTACACAGAGGTTTTAAGCAACACAATCATTAAAGAAACGAGTATCTTGACTCAAACTCATTTATTAAGCAAGTCTAGGAACACAATTCATAATGGTCTTCTGCTTGTGTACATTGTGTACAACAAGCATACATCCAACCAGCATTACTTTTTCAGAGCACAGCTACCAGAGTAGAAATAATAAATGTAATTATGAAATTCTAGGAGTCAAGTCCTTCTTGGGTAAGAATCAGCTGCAAGTTTATTTCTGTGTTGCTCTTAATACTGACGTGAGGTATGAACGAAGAGAAAACATCAGCCCAGTATTCAGCTAATGCTCCCTTTGCTGTTATTGTTCAACTTGAACAAAATTTGATAAAATTTTTACTTAAATATTTACTCTCACAAATACCACATGTAATCTTTATTTTTATTTCTTTATGTAGGCTAGAGAGAAGTTCAACAGGCTCTCATTTTGTTAGAAAAAGGAAGAAAATACTTTCTAGGAGCAAGAGTCCTTTCTGAGCCATTTCATGAATTCAAACTATGATATTTAAAGTACGAAAATAAAGGCAAGGATTCATCTTCATTGCAGGATAAATTCTTTAGAGAAAGGACTGTATTCTGTTACCCATATGTGAATTAGTGCATAAAAAAAGGTCATCTTATGCAACAAGGGTAAGGTGGGAGAGGCTTCTAGGTGTTAATGCAATGCAAATCATAATTACTAGAAATATGATGACAAGAAGAATCACTTCAAAGATTTACAACAGTGCAATCTATAAAAGGTCAACATCACAGAGAAATCAGAAATGAGCTGGAGGTCAGCAGTTGTAAATAGCACTTCAATTATAAGCCTTTAGCTAGTATTTCCAGCAGTAGGACAAATGTAATGCTGCACAGAGAGTAATTTAACTGATCAAGGGAGAAGAGTATGACTAGAACTGAGTAAAATGCAAATATATCAAAATTAAAGTCAGTGTAATGATCTGAAACACAGCAAATTCAGACAACAGTGCACTAGCCAAGGCAGAATCCCATCACACAGCATCACAGAAGCTGGAAGCACAATAAGGTGGGAATCGTGCAGCAAGTAAAGAAGCTTATTGATTAGACAATGTACATATGGGACAGAGGAATAACTAAAATAAGCTAATGAGTGTCTTGAGAAATACTACAGGACAAAAATGGAAATGTAACAATGAGGGGGGAAAAAAAACACGTTTTAGACAGAAATACAACACCACAGAGCAAACACTCAGCAAAAAGCAGAGTTCAAGTTACAAACTCAGCAACAAAAGCTACTCCCAGTAAAACTGAAAAAAGCTAACAATGTAGCCAAGTTTTAAGGTAGACCAGTAAAGTGCAAAAAACCCTGCCAAATTAAGAACTGCAAGTAATATCTTTTCATCTAGTAATATTTGTGACAGTATCTCCCTTATTAGTGACATAATGACCTTCTCCAGAAGCAGCCTAAAACTGGTTTTATTTGCAGTGCAAAAAAGGATTTCAATGGAATAATGGGCTGCAAGTTTTATATATAGGTAGCAAACTCACTTTTCTCACATTTACAGGAGAGTGTGCTAGACATACCATGACACACCATCTGAAAGTGAACAATTATTTCCTCAACCTCCATCAGTTTAGGCGATTGTAAAGGTTCATTCGTTGCCTTCTAAAATATTTGCCACCTAATGGAACTGCACCTTGAAAGTTCAGCAGGTCCTGCTTTGAATGAGTTAAGAATTTTCCATTGCATTTTGTTCTGTTATCCACGTGCCTCTGTACCTAGGAACCGCGCACTCTGGAAATTAAGTGCTGTACAGGGTTTGGCATGAAAAATTCACTGAAAACCCATCCAGACACTTCATAGTACTTACATCAAATATTTTACTTAGAATACAACCCACTGCTATCAAAACACTATCTTCAACAACTCAAGTTCAGTTTCAGTGAAAGCATCACCCCTACAGATCAGGACAGAATGGAACTAGTTCAATCTAAGCTCTTCCACTGGACATGTAGGATTAACTGTAGCCCCGAAAGATGGCCTTGGCCCTGCTGTCTTCAAATGACCATGTGACTAAAGGCATGAAAGTCAACAGGATAAAGCTAACGTGCTGGCTCTGTTACCGTAAAAGTAAACTACTAAGCACAGTCTACAACAGGCAGAAAACAGAGGCAAGTGCTGCATGGGAAGCTAAGAAATTGAGCAATTTCCTCTTAGAAATTACTTTAGCGTATGTTTGATCCCTGCTTACTCTCACCGACGTTTCCAAACGCACAGAAGGAGTTTTATCATGCATACAGCAGTCACAGCCCCTGCACTGCTTTTGAAAACAGGACTGGGGAGGGGGTGGAGAACCACCTGTAGTGGCTCAGCATCAGCTGCCCTTAGCATTTCCTTTTCCGTTCATAGTGCGTCACCGTAAGTGTATGGCCCAACAATCAAACAGGAGATTTCATGTTATTTATCATACACTACAGCCATATTCACCAACCTTCTCTGCTCTGCCCAGCTTCTGTAAAGAATGTGCCACAGAAAACACGAGCCAGTGCAGTAAACCAGCTGTGGAGGTTGCATCACCAATTTGTAGCCTGGCTTATTCCCAAGAACCAAACCCCTGCACTCACTGTGAGAGTTAAACGCATACAGAAGCATAAAACGAAACTAACCTGGTAACGAAATAGCATTTACCTATCAGCTGAATAATCACAGACTATGAAATACTTCCAGAGTGATAAATACAATTCAAACCCTCCCCCCTCCTCTGTTTTTCAGGAAAGCAATACAGTGGTATGCAGTGGCCATGGAAAACCTCCTGCACTACATCCAGTAATACAGCTAATGGGACAAATACACCTCGCAGGGGATCGCATGATAGCCAGCTATATCCAAGGCCTGTGTGCAGCCACCTACCTGGGCAAGCAGGGTGGTACACACTAATTCTGGCAGTAGAGGAACACAGAGGTTACATCTTCCTCCTACCCAGGTGAGGTTTTTCACTGTGTGTCAGGATGCACATGAAAATATAATAAGCCAGCCGACACACAAAGCAGCACCGGCAGGTTGGTGTTTCACTGCGTTTCCATGGATGGTGAGGAGTTCATGATTTTCTCATGACTCTAATCAATACGTGGAGAAAACTAAGCATGTCTCTAAATTCTGAACTACATCCATTGGTGCAATCAGTAGAAAAGGTAATCCAGAAATAAGCACGAATAAAGGCATTTCACTGGCATGAACAGCCACATAACTCAACCTGTAAGGGATTAAATAAAGGGCACAATTTACACAAAGACTCAACTTGAGGCAAATAAGAAAATGAGGAATATAGAAAACTATATACAGGAATATATACTATAGACAGAAAACTGATGCAGCACGTAACATTTACTAAATATTATCATAATTCTTTTTGCCCAATGTAAGTTAAATTGCAACATGAGGCAAGGAGTAAATTAAACTGCGAAGGATTAAAAAAATAACTTCCATAACACTTCCCTTTGCTGCCTTCTACATATGTGTAGTTGATCCTGTCTGACACTTGGACAGTAAATTCTTTAGGGCAGATGCTGTCAACTTTTTGTTCCTAATAGAAGACAGACATAAGAAGTTTTAAAATTCAACCAATTCCATTAATCTAAATAAAAAAAGATAAACAAAATACTGAAAATACTTCCCTTAACAGTTTCTTTCACATCGCGTGATGTCATTTAGCCTCCATACATTGTGATATTTTCAGGCAGCTATCGATTGATCCTATGTCATCTTTTCAGAATTTTAATTCCTTACAGGATTCTTGAATTAAAGACCACTTTGCTGTAGCCTGCCTTTGTGTTGATTTTTACATTATTGCTTAAAACATGAGTGATTACAGAATACATGACTGACTAATTCTGAATGATGGTAATAACGAAATTTCTCCTCTCCTGCTAAAATCACTGATAATTTTTTTTTCTTCTCCCTCTCCCTTTCTCTGAAAGTATGAGACTTTCTGTTACACAGAAAATCATGATTGATTACAACATTGTAATAGACTAAATCAAAAAGTGGGTGATTAGAAATACAACATTACTAAGAAGTACGAGACAGTTCTTTTGTTTCCAGCGGGACCATTTTTTGTCTCTTTACCACTTGTAATGCCTCATAGAGACACATCCATATTCAGAACGGAACACAAAAACCCAATCCCTGTTAATGTGCTGTAACAGTGGCTTCAAGTCACTTTTTTTTTCTGTCCCTTGTGCTGCCCCAGGATTCAAATTGACAGTCGGCTTATTTGGCTCCCACTGATTATTTTAAGGTTTTGCTTGCAACGCTAGGGCAGCGTAAGGGAAAGGGGGGGAAATTGCTGATCATTAACAACGCAAAAACCTTATTTATCAGATGCACTGAAAGACACAAAATAAAAAAGCCTCTACAAAAAAAATTCAATCTAAACTGTGTTTTGCTACTAAAAGGGTGAACTCTGTAATTGCAGAAGCAAGCCACATCTAGTGTAAAATGGCATAGCCTTAGAGGAAAGCTGGCCAGCAGCTCTCGAGCAGCACGGGACTCTCGGCTACCTGGGTGCAGGAATGCGGCCGCTGCATCAGGCTGCTGTCAGCGGGGCGGCTTTCAGGCACGGGGACTGCCAGTTAATCCGGCTCCCAAACTGCTGTAGGAAGGATGTATTGGACTGTCAAGGCTGACTCCAGAATACTTGGAAACCTTAAACCCAGCTCAGCCCTGTCCCACAGTAGGGGCTCTGGGCAGGGACAGCTTGTGAGCTATTAACACGTTTCCTCCCATAACATGCAGTAGGAACGCTGAGGCTCTTAGGTGTAGGAAGACGATTTCAGTCCGTGATGTATAAAGCCAGAAAAACGGGGCGTTTCTGTCTTAAAGCAACCTTGAGCACTGGTCATTTCTCAGGCTGGCTGCAGTTGGCGGTCACTTGGTCACTTTGCAATTCTGCAGGAGTACTGCGTTGCCCTGATTTCCACCTCTGACATTTCCGTGGCCCTTTCCTGCCTATGTGAAAGGCAGAAGGTCTGGCGTAAAACCAATTATGTGGTCTTTGCTTCTCCCAGGATTCCAGTTCACCTTGTTTTTCCCTCCCCTTAGCGCATGCAGCTCAGTAGTATAACCAAGTTTACACAGGAATATCCTAATTTTTTTAAAACTAATGATGCTAACATAACAATCTAACACACAGTTAGAATAAGTAGCTCAAATTGGCGTATTTCAATCACTGAATCGGAACAATTTGGGAGAGGAAAAACATAAAACAGGCAGAATAAAGATTAAAGGGTGGTCGGGCATTGGAACGGGTTGCCCAGGGAGGTGGTGGAGTCACCATCCCTGAGGGTGTTTAAGGAAAGGTTAGATGTGGTACTTAGGGACGTGGTTTAGTGGGTAATAGGTGGTGGGGGGATGGTTGGACTAGATGATCCTTGAGGTCACTTCCAACCTTAATGATTCTATTCTATTCTATTCTAAAGAATCCTAAAGGGAAAAAAACAAAGGGGAGAAACACCTAAATTTGAAAGCTGGAGTGGAGAGGCAGCGTCTTTATAATACATTTCGTCTTTTAAAAATACTGAACAAACCCTCCCAAACATAATAATTAAATATGCAAATTGTTTTTAAAGAAACTCGCTATGAATAGTGTCAAAATTATCATGGAATGGGTGACTTTCATTCCAAGATAAAACCCTCTCTTTTTCTTCTACACTTCAGTAAGTCTTCCCAACGGTAGGCACTCTCAAAAAGAGTCATCCTCCACTCCCCTCTCTTGAATCTTCCCAACAAGGTTTTCCCCTAGTTCCACAATTCACTTAATAGTTTGTTTCTGGCTCAAAAGACATTACCTGGTATAGTTGTACCTGCCAGTCTCGCCTTCGTTTTGTTCATCCAGTTATGAAGGTTGATGGGAACAAAGACTCTAATTTGTGTAAATAGATTCCCCCTCCTCCCTCCCTGTCTCTGTAGCAAGTCACCGAACGACTTGAAAATGCATAAAATAAAATCCCCCAAGGACTAAAACTCCGCTACACCGAAATTCCCACTATTTACTACAGAAGAGAGAATGCGTTCTGCTAGTGGTGGCACCTCTGCTGGTGAAGTTTCATTTTTAGTAAACCAAGAAACATTTGAAGTAAACCAGACAACACTATTAATTACCAAGCCTGAAAAAAAGGATCTATATAGAAATGTGACACTATTTATTATTTAACCAATCTTTTTCTTTACTCAGGAGAAAATATGAGGACATGCTCCACTCTAAGCATCAGCTATTATAACTACCCTAGAAAGCAACACCAATCCCAATTTACATCCATACAAGTGTGGTCACAAGAAAGAATTTTGAACAGACAGGCTTAGATACAAAGTATCAGGTCAAATTTGGATTATTTCAATTTTTTTTTCTTTCCCCCTTCCTGAAGCATATCGCATGCTCCTTTCTGAACTCTTCAAGAACACCATTCTGTACAGCACCAAGGAGTGCCATCAGTATAAATAACACTTACTTTAATTCACCGAATTAAAGAGTAGAAGATAAATGTATTTCTGTAGTTCCTCCCCTTGCTTAGTACAGGCAAATATTTTATGCTACAACTACTTGCTTATACAACATTGCACAGATTTTATAGGACAGCAAAGAAAGACACCTTAAAAAAATATGCAGAAAGCAGAAGGCACAACCCCAAAAAGCCTGTTTTTCCCCCAAACAAATGAAAACCTGTTTTTCCAAGAAGTAAAACAAAGTACTCCATAAGAATATGACCAAAAAAAGAAAAAACTCTTCTGCAGTAATGCTAGTAAGCACAATGTCACTTGCAAAAAGCACTGAAAGAATTGTGAAGTAGACAAACACCACTAAAGGGAAAGGGGAGCTGTATAGCAGAAATTTTAGAAATCTCAAGTTATTGCAGTCAACATCTGTTCAGGGAATAGCCTTGGTTTATAATCTAAATCATAATCAGGCCCAGAGAGCAACTAATCACTTCTTAACAAGATAAAGATAGGACTTCAGCAGCAGCACAGGTAACAAGTTAGTTTAATAAACAAGCGCAAAATTATAGAGTGCTTTGTAAGCAGTGATCAATGTTTAAAATCAATGCTTTCGCAGATTGGAGCCAATGCAAAGGGGCTAGCACCAGGGTAAGATGATCCGGCTGATGTATTTTAGATCTGCTGAAATAAATCCATTTACAGGAGCACTTGCAGGATGACTAGAGTTAAAAGAGCATGGCAACAGCCAGGCCTGGCTAAGGGAACGCCTCCTCCTGCTGTCAATATTTCAAACTGATAAAGAGCTGACCAAGTGTTATCAGCGCTGTAATGAATAAAAGAAATCTTGGGACCATTATCATTAATGGGACTTGTGTGGTTAAATGCTGATATAATGTACTGAAAATTTACCCAATGGACCAAGAGGTTTGGGGTTTTTTGCTTATGCTTCCCCTTTTCCCTGGACACTGTATATGATCAGCTGAAAAATACTTGCAACATAATATAAACATCCAAAATAACTTTATATGATTAATATCCTATGAGGCTCTGGGGAAAAAAAATTAAGAAAAAAGAATTACAGAGCTCACTCTGGCTACCTGGAAGACTTGAGAAAATAGAAATGCCAGTTTTATAAACACAGATAAAATTGGCTGATCTAATATCTTCAGGCAGAGTGCTTTAGCCTTGCGTCACAATGACAAAGACTCTAGCACCTGCCATCTACAATGTGTATTAGGGAATGGTTAATAAACTGGATGAACTTTTGTGGGAAGACAGAAATTCAGATCAGCAAGTATAGTCGTAGGAGCACATATATCCAGGATGTGACCTGGTTCAATAGTTTTAATTTGAAACGTGGCAGCCTGTTTTTCTTATCATCAATATTAAATACCTATCATACACCCAGTACTGCAACAAAACCAGATGCCATGGGGTTTTTTCAGACTGCGGGAGGGGATTGAGATTAAAAAAATGTGGTACAGTGGTGGGTCAAGGGAGCATGTTTAGAGTTAGGGTTGTTCAGGAGAACGTGTTCTTTCATATTAGTACATAGCATATAGTAAATATGGTATATAGCATAATTGGGTGAAATGAATTAATATTTTGCCCATATAGCTATTTAATACTAAAAGTTTTAAGAAAGAACCTGATACAAGATTTACAGCTGTACATAACACCAGTGTGAAGTTACTGCTACATGGAAAACATTTAAAGCTTTTATATTGTCTTTTAGTTTCAACAGAGTACTCCCAAAGAAGGTAGAATACTATAGAGAGATGTTGAGCAGGACAAAAAAATTCTCCTGATGGGGACACACACCTCTGCCTGGGACGTTCCCCCCACAAACCCTTAGTAGCAGCACGAAAGACAAGTACATGTGCTTTGTGACTTCAAGGCTTATCATCGTTCCAAGGAATTTAACTTTTTTTTTTCCCCCAGAGGAGAAAAAACCCCATAATTTTAGCTAATGTAAGATTACCTGTCCCGGTGTTGAGGGATTTATATTTTGATTCCTTACTGTGGTGGGTTGACCCTGGCTGGAGACCGGGTGCCCCCCAAAGCCACTCTGTCACTGCCCTCCTCAGATGAACAAGAGGGAGAAAAATATAACGAAAGGCCGTGGGTTGAGGTAAGGGCAGGGAGAGATCACTCACCAGTTACCGCCATGGGCAAAACAGACTCAACTTAGAAAAAACCTCATCTAATTTATTATCAAGCAAAACAGTAGAGGAATAAGAAATAAAACCAAATCTTAAAACACCTCCCCCCACCCCTCCCTTCTTCCCAGGCTCAACTTCACTCCCCATTTCTCTCCCTGCTCCCCCTCAGCGGCACAGGGAAACGGGGATAGGGGTTGCGGTCAGTTCATCACACGCTGTCTCTGCCACTCCCTTCCTCCTCAGGGGGACAACTCCTCACACTCTTCCCCTGCTCCAGTGTGGGGTCCCTCCCACTGGAGACAGTCCTCCATGAACTTCTCCAACGTGAGT
>VWZZ01004152.1:362864-379390 GCA_013399095.1 Psophia crepitans
ATGGGCTTCCCATGGGCTCACAGCCTCCTTTGGGAATCCACCTGCTCTGGCGTGGGGTCCTCCATGGGTGCAGGTAGAATCTCTGCTCCATTACCATCCTCCATGGGCTGCATGGGGACAGCCTGCCTCACCATGGTCTTCTCCACAGGTCGCAGGGGAATCTCTGGTCTGGCACTTGGAGCATCTCCTCCCCTTCCTTCTGCACTGACCAGGGTGTCTGCAGAGTTGTTCCTCTCACATCTTCTTACTCCTCTGTCTGCCTGCAAATGCTGCTGGGTTTGGGTGGTTTGTTTTTTGGTTTTTTGTTTGTTTTGGGGTTTTTTTGTTGGGGGGGGGGTGTTTTTGCTTTTTTTTTTTTTCTTTCTTAACTCTGTTACCCCAGAGGTACTACCACGTGGCAGATGGGCTCAGCCTTGGCCACCAGCGGGTCTTTCTTGGAGACGGCTGGCATTGGTTGTATTGGACATAGGGGAAGCTTCTAGCAGCTTCTCACAGAAGCCACCCCTGTAGCACCCCTGCTACAAAAACCTTGCCACGCAAACCCAAAACACTTAGCCATGTTGGCAGATGGGAATTCTATTTACCTTAGTACCTACATTACTCTAAAATCAAGTGCTATATTGGAATATGCTCCTACAATAGGCATTTAGAAATAAAAAATAAAAATTAAAAAAAAAAACAAACCACACATGCATGTACCTGCCACTCCACTCTAAACTCCTGCAGTCCTGAAATGGGATCATGGTAAAGCTTAAGGTAAAACTTTCAAGACTGATGATCAGTCCCAACCTTAACATACCATCTCATTTAGCCTTTGACCAACAGGCTGAAGAAAATAGTGTGTGGGACCGAACAACAAGGCTGGGACTAAGCTAACTGCACAATTAAACCTATTAGCAATATGAAACAAGAATAAATCTAGAACACTGACTGACAAAAGGATTCCTGAAATTACAACAAATGGGTTGTAAACCCAAAATAGCACAAATACGAAAGAATAAAATGTCTTTTCAATAGACAAAGAACAAATTATTTCAAAATAACAGTTTTGCAGGTCTCACAGGTAACAAAAACACAAAATGTGGAGACTGGAAAGAACATTGCTGTGCTTAATTAGCAGTTCTACTATATCATCAACTTCTTCACGAACACCGTTCAAAACAAAGTTCCAGTCATTTCAGCACAGGCTGACAGAGACAGCAGCGTACAAAAACCTGTCTTCTTCCACCTACTACAAGCAAGGACATTATGTTACTGCTTCTCAGGCATGCACCTGGTCAGAACAACTCACACCTTCGTGACCTTAAAACAAGAATGAGATGCAATGTTTTAACTTGTATTATTTAAAAAAAAAAAATAAAAAATTAAAAAAATCCAAAACGTCCAGAATGCAGTATCTTTATTTACAGTCTCTGCCATGAGCACATCATCCCATTTGCTCTGCTCGCTACATGGATTCTCCATAGAATATTAGGTGAAATGTAAGGTCCCTATATTAATCTTCATGGTCATCCATGGAAGTGGTTCAAGATATCTCAAGAGTACCCTTCTCATTTTGTAGGTGACCTCTCTGAACAACTGCTGTTTGTTTCAAGGCTCACCAGAGCAAAACCGAACTCTCTTTGCAAGAAGGGTAGGGGCCCTAGAACTCAGACGAGTAGAGCAAAGCGACCGCAAATTCCACAGCTTTCTAAAGACAGTTTAAACCCATATCTGCTCAGGCTTTTCAATGTCATACATTAGAGCAAAGTGGGTGAGGGGGGAGACGAGGCAAAGAGAAAAACATGTCTGGAGAAGAATGTTAGGGAAGAGGTAGAAAAGAAGTAGGAGCATGACGAATAAGTATACAGTTCTCTAGAATGTCTTTAAATAAAGATCAGAACTAATGAGTTGTGAGCATGACTATACTTTGGAAGGTACTCAGGTATCACCTACAAACTCTGATAAAGGTCCAATATTCCAATTACTATTCTTACCTAATACATTTATATGAAAATTGGTTCTCTAAAAAATGTACAGAATGCATGTGCAAAGAGTACACATTGGTTAAAAAAAAATTTCAAATTGGTTTCCACCCCCAAATGGAAAAGAAGTTTGAAACTCTGAATTTACAGTATAAAACAGACTTAAAAAAAAACAACAACAATGAACTAGACCTTCCTCCCAAAAATGTCCAATATCGGTAGAAAATTTTAAAAAATAGAGAAAAGCCAGGCTTTCCCCACTAAGTAAAACTGACCCCAAAAGGATCATCTGCTTGTTTTGTTAAAAAAAAAAAATCATGTTGCTGACCTAAAATTAATTATAAGTCAAAAAATGCCATATATTGTATAAAATAATCTGTTTCCAACTTCTAGTGAAGATTACAAAGTGGAATCTTATGGATTTCAAAATTTTTTTTTCCTCTGCTTGCAACATCTTAATAAAATTCTAAATTCTGCATATTTTAAACCCAAAGAACTGTAGTAATATCCAATGTAGTTAAGGCCAGCCTAGATAGCAATAGTTGGTGATTACCAGATCAAAGGCCTTACTTAAATCAATAAAGATAGCTCCTGTACATTGATTACCATCCAACACTATAAAAATATAATTGCTTACCTTGAGAGGAGCAGTACAAGTGAAATGAAAAGGTCATAATAGGTCAATAATTATTTAAATTAAACTTACATCTTCCTTCATCCAATGGACCAACTCTAGCACACACAGAAATGGTGGTGATTTACCAGTTTAAAAAGACATATTAACATGTCAGCAAAGGGCTTAGTAGTAATTGGGTCAGCAATTTTAAGAAGTCAAGGTTCCAGGTTGTCAGCTTCTCCATTTATGCTCCCAATTAATCTTAAAGTATTATAGATCTAAAGTCAGTGGGCACAGATCTAACTACTTTCAATCAAATCTCATTTTGGATTTATATACAGTATAGTTACTTTTTGAGATTTTTCTACGATACAGTATATAATTCTCCAGAACACCTTTAAATAAAATACAAAAAAAAAAAAAAAAGAAGTCATGCAACAAATCACCATTGAGGTCAATGATTCCTCCAGTAATTTAGCATACGACATTTTTGTCAGCATATTAAATGGTCCTTATACTAGAACAACATTACTTAGCCGGTTTGCATTTTCATTCTACTAGTTATGCTAACAGTTGCTTTCTGAATTCTCAGTTGCTACACAGCACTGTTATTTAAGGTTACAATTTTGTCCATCAATGTTTGCTTTAGGGATCATCTATCAAGTCCAGTGTATTCCATGGAAAATAAGTACAGCTTGAGGAAAAGATAGGAACTCTGGATAAGAAGCGTGTAATCCCATCTCATTCTGGAGAAGTATCTTGAAAAACAATTTGGTTTAGAAGTGTTGGTCTTCATAGTTGAAAAAGACAGCATCATATAGCCCAAAAAACCCAAGGGGATTACCCTTCACAAGTCAAAATAACAAAATACGTATAACCACTGTCTAATTAAATACATGTTATACTCTCTAGTTCGTTTTTTAAAAATATACACTTACTGATGAAAAACACTGGCAAATAAATTGTGAGAAAGCATGTCATTCTCGTGTCAAAAGCATTGCGTGCTGTTTCCTGAACATCCCATCCTGTGACAAAGCTTACTACAATCTTTGGAAACTCTGTACATACATACAATAACTAACAAAGATTTAGTCAAATTAAAATGCTGGCATTTCAATATACATTTTAAGTCATCGTATTGATTAAACAAGCCACTATACTCCAACACAGAAGGTACTGCAAAATGGAATGGCAGCAGCACTTACTGATAAATTTACCTCTCAGGTCCTTTACATCATTGTTATATAGATCTTTCCTAAAATATTCTCTCTTTAGAAAAGAAAATCTTCTATAGTCATTTGTTTCATGTCAAATACTTTTTCATTATTACTTTGAAGAGGTAATTTAAATCACGCTTTTACACAGTTTTACAAAAAAGTGTTTGGGTTCCTTCTTTCTGTGGATCAGAGATATGGATTTGCTAGATTGCGGTTATCCTGATGTAAAAAAGGTGGAAGTCTAAATTTATCAATAGGAAATAGCTCTTTGCAGGATGGTTAGCTAGAAGATGGTAGTGAAATTCACCAAATTTTGATGATGGCTGGACACTAGAAATGAAGGCAAAGAGTTTTTCTCTTGGCCTCTTAATCTTCTACCACTTGGTGCCTGGCAGTATGAAGAAAAAAAAAAAAAAAGAGACAACATTTTGAAGAACACAAAGATGATTATGATGGACATTATAACCAGGAAGAAATTTAAAAAAAAAAAAAGAGGGAAGAAATGGAGCAAGAAACAAATCATGGATAGTGTCAAAACAGGAAAAGGATGGAAAAAGCAAGAGAATTGGAAAAAAGGAAAATGAAACAGAAAAAACAGGAGAATCAATAACCACTAGTAAAGATTCTCGTTACAAATCCAGTTGAAAATATACATTGCTAGTAAACACACAATACAGCGGAAAAGCATGCACTCTATCCTTCACATACAGATTATCATCTAGTGCAGCAGTCAGTGTCTCTAATAGTTCAGATCAGAAAGAGATTTCATGAATATTAAAGATTTTTACCCATTGACATCTGTATTAGTCAGCAGTGTTCCACGTGATGGATATGTCTGGGACTCTCCTATGACATTGAGTTGTTGGGGTTTTTTTTCAATTATATTCAGAATAGCTATATAGACTACATTACGTCTGTAAAAGCAAACTCGAAATTTAGGAAATGGAAAACCAGAATTCTCTGCAAAAAATTAAGGCATACACAAATAGAGGATGAATAATGATATAGTCTACAATTGTACAAACACACATTTCCCATAAGATATCTGCCTCAAGGATTTTACGATGTTCAGCAACTAAAACAGAATTCATGTAGCAAATAAGGACTTTGTGCACAGAAGCCTGTCTTATTTGATGTAGTGCTCTGCGGACATTTAATGAAAGTGGAAGGGGAGTACGAAAAGTGAACGGACAGTTTCATAGCTAGCACAGTTCAACGTCGCTCTGGAGACATCTGTCCATATTGCTGCCACAGTTCTTATGCAACGTGAGGCAAGTTGCTTCAGTCAAACTTTTCAGAGTTATTCACTTGTTATGCACTCTTCATTTGCTTGAGCACTTACATTTACACGCCCCACAGAGATCTGTGGAAGCATTAAGTGTTCCTAATTGAACAGGGGCTGGTGGAAACTACTTTAAACACAGGTACTACTGTGAAAACTCCAGTCCTAGTTCTGTAAAACTGAGCACTCAAAATTAACATTCGGTTGTCTTTATTCTTTACCCAAAGTCCCCATTCACAAAATGAAACTAGTAAGTGTCGCAAAACTGAATATCCATGATCACAAAATACTCAGGTACTGCAGTGAAAATAGTACAGGAAGAAAAGAAATAAAATCTTGCATTTACTTAAGAAACAGATACATGCAGTAAGACAGACATCGAGCCGTATACAGAACCGTAAGAATTTTTAAAAGGCAACAGCTGGTCCATACACAGAATCTACAAATAAGCTAGTTTTTAAATCAGCTGATTGCATGTCATCACAGCACTTAAAAATAACAAGGCTGAATTAAGTTCATGCTGCCTATTTTAACTCCGTTTCCTAAGTTCTAGATGCTTAATTTTGAAATCTTAATTTTTCTCATATGTGCAAGTGCAGACAGCCTTTTTTTTCTCCAAATTACCAGAGTCTAATCCTGAATGATAGTTTTGTCATAATGGAATTATTCAGTCTATGATCTGATTGATTTTAGACGTTAAATACTGAATCTTAACACACGTAAATTTTTAATCCTTTAATTTCTCTATTCTGCCAGTAATTGATAAGGACAGTCGTACTTAGACAAGGTCTTAATTTAATCACCCTGAAAATCAATTAGAAGGTGAAAAGCTGCCTTATATTATTATTATGAAAATTTCCTGATCAAATTCACAATGCAATCATAATCAATGCATGACTCTTCACACACTTTCAGTCAATACATAATTCAGTAGTTACATCTTCACCATTCAAAAACACCACACGGGAAGGAATTTGTATGTTAAAAGCAGGCATAATTTAAAGGCACAGCATTAGTCAAACGCAATGCCTCGCTCAAGTCACTGGACTAAATAATACTTTGTAGAAATAATCTAAATAATGGCCAAGCTTGAGCCAGAAAGCATTAATTTCATGTGAAGGATCTCACCAGCCAATACAGAACTAAACCACTCTTTGCTTCACCCTTGGTGAAAACTCTCCATAGAATCCAAGAACAGGGGACGCAGATAACATCGTTCCTGTGCCTGTCCACAAACTGCTCCTCAAACTAAATAATGTACTATGGACAAGAGCTTGCCATGCTGCATCCTTTCACATGACTCTCAGTACCCTCCTGTAAATTAGGATACTTTTGTCCATATATAGGAACCTTTCTTAGGAGGGTTAAGAAACAGGCTTTTCTTCAATGTAAAGTCACTTTAAAGGGTGAGGAAAACATTGGACAAGATTTTGAATCATTTGGAATTAGGGAAGAACTTTGAAGAGAGGAGCAGCATCAAAAATAATAGAATTCTTGCCATCTTGCCTTGAACTAACTAATAATTTTGAAGCAGATGCAGATTAACTGCACTGCTAAAAACAAAAGAAGAAGATTTAGCATGATTAATCTAGATGGAAATGTTGACCAAGTGTCATTGGTACTGCCTTCTGGTTCTGGCACAGAACTTAAGAGTTTAGAAATAAAAGACATCAGAAATTTGACATTTATTAAAGTCAAAGCTACGGGAATATTCCTTTTTGGCTATTACTTCTCATGAAATCCCTCTCTTCAAAATTACTTTGGGTTACAAGTTCGACTAGACTAGCACATAAGAATCCTATAAAAATCTTGCAGTGTACTGAAGTACTGGTTTGGAAGACACACAATTGCACTAGCAAATGAAAAGCATTGGAAATTGTCAGTTTTCTTTCACCTTCATCTCTGCGCCGTCAAGTATTTGAGTCTGAGAACTTCCAGAAGCATTCATACATTCACTTCCAAAGATGAACATCCATTGAACTACCATTTTCTGTGCTCAAATCTGCTTCAAATTCTTTCTTTGATCTGTACCATTTCAGTCCTTGCTTTACTATATAGTCATAGTTCGATGCTTGGCATCTTCCCCTGCCTCCTTTTCTTTTTTTTTTTCTTTTTTTTTTTATTAAACAAACATCATGCATTTGTCCATTTTCTACCTTCTGGGGTTATTTTCTGTTTGTCGTCTTCAGCAACTTTTATTTCCCTAAATCCCCTCCTCCCCCCAACAAATCCCTCCATCTTGCACCTTTTCTTAGCAGTGCACAAGCACAAAAAGAGTCCCAGAAGATGTCCTGCCTGAAGCAAAACACAGCACTTCCATAACTGTTTATTTTCAGAGACTTATATGAGGGTCTCCACTATCCTTGCTGCACACAGTGGAGGCACAGAGAACAGAAAGTCTCCTTGAACTCTTTCTTCCACTTCTTCACCCTTGTAAACACAGAATATAATCCCACCTTTGGCTTCTTCAGTGAATTGAACTAACACATGGGAAGCCCATTTTTACTGAACAAAGGCCAGACTAGAGACTAAAACAAAAAAAAATTTTTTTCCACAGTCACTCTCCTTAAATTCAATGAGTATTCTTTGTGCAGACTCCTATACAGAGTTCCCACATCAAATCCTATCATAATTTTTTTTCCTTGAGACAAGCAAGAAAAAGAAACACCAGATATATAGGTATGCTTTACTGGTGGAAATTAATCTTGCATAGAATAGCTTGGTACATGAATGGTTACACTCTCAGATCAGTTTATAAGTAGTACAATCTTGGTAGAGAGTAACTACTTTTATTACCTGAGATTATACACATGTGCTTTGAAATAATTGCTAAAATCTTTTTTATGCTGTTAATTCTTAGGTTTTTCACCTCCAGAAAGAATGTCCACTACATTTCAAAACAGTGAATCATGTTTGCACAAAACTGACAGAAGCACAACTACAGCTGTGCCAAAGGGGGACGAACTGCTGTCTCACAGAGTACAAGTCATGTGGTATATTTTTGATAATCAAAAGACCCAATTTCATAACAGGTTTTGCACAAGTAGACAGCTGAAACTACCGCCTAGTCTGGGAAAGGGCTTTTCCACTGGTAGCTTGAAAGAACAATAGGAAAGCTACTGCTTTTATGTCTCCGACAGTGGGACTACTACACACTCTGAAAGTTTCTATGCACAAGCAGAAAAAAAAAGTTTTTATTCATTCAGTGCAGAATGTCACACAACATTGGCAAACTTTACTTTGGCACTAAAGCTAAGATGATGCAAAAAAAAAAAAATTGCAATTGCATGCCAAAGTTTGTGCTGCATAGTTGATCTGTTAAACTACAAGAGGTAAATATAAGAAATCACACAGAAGGGGAGAATCTTTCTTTTCTCTCCTCTGCAGCGGCTACATAAATCTCTTCTACAATAAAAAAAGATGGAAATAGAAGATACTTGATACTGATAGAAAGTATATCCACGCCTAACAAAACCAGCTCATCTTAGTGAAAATATTACCCCTGTAACACTGGCAAGGTCAGCATCAGCTTGGCTTATTTCCTGCCCAAGTCCCTCTTGTGCATGTTTGAAAACGTTTTAAGTTGGTTTGTTCGTAAAACAGCACAGTTCCCTTTGTTGTGCTGGATCACTCCTTTTTCTCTATAGGCAGCTCCTCTCCTGCTCCCTATCTTTGGGCTTCTTGGGATTTGGAAGGAAGGAAGAAAGGAATGTGTTTTTCAGAATGAAACTGTGAATTCATTTTCCGTACTAGGGCAAAATTCTAACTAAAATGTCTGTATGAACAGTTCTGAGGCAGAAAAAAGGACGGTTCCCCTTCTGACTGGAGCCAGCCACTCGACAGTAATATAGAAGTTCTTTATCTTCGCTTCTTTCACTGAGGGTTCACATTGCTCTTTTGTGAAGACAAGAGGAGAAAAGGTAAGAAGTTGGCATAAAATTAAAATAATTTCTAAGGAAAAGTCCTGTGGCAACAACCTAGACAGAAAGAACGCAATAAAATTAGAGCTCTCCAAGAGCCCATTAGTGTATGACTTAATATAGAAGTCTGAAAAATGAGTGGCACCGTCAAAAGTTCCTTAAGATATAAAGTGCGTTCTCCAAGTCAGCTAAACAAATCTGCTCTCTTCCTTTCCCTTTCAGTATTAGCTTAGTGTAAGAATTTCTTTAGTAATAGCTTTTCCCCTCAGAAAACCTTGTTTAACTTCTTCAATGTAATGAAATGAAAAAGGATGATTCTTAAAAAGCTATGTAAGGAAAAAATGCCAGCAGAGAGACAGAGCATACGTAAAGCCAAACTCAGTAAAAGGTCAGATTTCTCTCCTTCTGTTTCAGTTCTCTTCATCTTTTTAGGGTAAGGCTGTTTTTAGACCTCCAGTCATGTTCATTTTCTTGGTTTTCAGCCATAATGCATTCCATAAACTTATTTTAGGATACTGGAAAAGGCCTGTTTGTTTGGCTCCGTACACTAAAGAAAATATTTGCGTCTTCTACTAACTACGAAATATTTGCTCAAGATTATATGGAGTGGAATTTGCTTTACATTACAGCAAAGAGAGTTCACTGTGATGAAGAGCTACAGGGAGACCAAACATTGAATGACCACAGCCATTCGCAGCACTTGCGCTCAGAACAAATGTAAACGACGCTTGTGCAGTGTTCCATGGCAAACTCGTTAAGAAACATTGTTACTGGAAAGATTCTCTACTCTGAGAAATGTGTGCGTATCTGAGTCAGAATTTGGCAGTAAAAACACTAGCGCAAATTTTTTTTTTCTCCTTTTAAATACAGGTTTTTTAAGACCACTTCATGACACTAAAAATGTCACTGTAAAAAAGCTCTACTTGTAACGCTGAATATATGAACATCTTACCTCATATAGTTACTTCCTAATTATTACAGAGCTGAATTTGCATCACGTAGAGGTTGGCAAAGAGTACATATTCCAGGCGAGACCCATTTTTTTTAAGCACAGCATCCTATTTCAGAAAACTTGGATTCAAAGCAAGGCGAAGCACAAAAGTTTCTTCAGAGTGGACTGCGTTTTCATTAACATAAGAAACTTCCTTTTAAAGAAATTGCATCCAAAACGAATCACATGAAAATAGAAATAGCTAATTCAACTGTTTTTAAAATATCACAGTCACAAAGAACTTCATCCACCTGAAAAAAAAGATTTATCACTAAATAAGTAAAGGCTCCCCTTCACATGTGGATGCGTAATTATAACTCCTGACATCAAGCTCAAATTGTATTTCAAGCAACCCATAAAGTATGTTTGGAGGATTTGTTTTGCTCCATTTCGTAGAAAAAGTACCTATACTATTTACACAACCCACTAAAATGCAGTAGAATTGTTAATTTATATTCAATGTTGTATCTGAAAAGTAGTCTCATTTTGAGAGGCCAGGAGGAACGCAGCCCTCCACACAAACATCTTTCTACTCTGTGATTTCTTTCTTTGTGGCAGTGGAGTCCCTCTTTACGCAGTGAGCAGTGCTTACATACTCGTAGAGATAACAGTTGGGCTCCACAAAGAGAAATTCAGTGTAACTTCTTATCATGGAGTCCAAGGAGCTTTCTCGTTTGTTCATATGTCCAACGGATTCCTCATCAGCTCTGCCACAGACTTTGTCTGGCAATGGATCAATTGGAGCCAAGATTCAAAAAGTGATTTGTGTAATCCATGACTGTACTTTAGACAACTAAATTGCCGTTCTGAAACCCCTAGCTCAGATGTCATTGTATCCCAGACACATTCAGAGTTCATTTTTCAACCAGTTGCTCTTTGGACCCAGAAGTTCCTTTTTGAAAGAACTCAGTAGTTTGGCACCTATTTGCTCAATAAAGCATGAAAACTAAAATTTGCTTTATGTGTTCTTAGGAGTTTAATCCAGTATACTTGCTCTAGAAAAAAATACCTGATTTTTGACAGGATTCTTTACAAATGTTAAGCAGTGTCACTGTTTCTACCTGAAGGCATAGTAGAATATACCAATATACTCAACAGGGTGCACATGTGCTTTCTCAGAATCACATTCTCAAATTAAAATGAGATCCCCTACTCTCTGTAAAACAAAAAGTTAAAGCTGCCAGCCCTCGGGAGATATGTACGAGTTAGGAATCCTGAACAGAAGGCAGTGCCTCAAATTAGAACCAAACTTGACCCCAATCAGGGTTCATTTACACCGGTCAAAAATTCATACATCAGTTTTTATTTCACCCATTCAGGCGCCTCAACCAAGGAGCAAAAAGGAACTGAGGAAAAACTCTTCATAAATATACCTGTTGGCTTGTTGTTGATATTCACATACTTCAGCACACTATTTTCAATGGATTTTACTCAATGATCTCAAAGGATCTTACTTATGACCTTTGGTATGCCTCTGCTAGAAAGCACGTGAAGACCCTAACTTCGCTGCAGAGCAAATTATTCTCACCCATTTGCTGCAGTAAAAGCCAGGTTTACATGACATCATGCTCATTATCTTCATCCTTAGGTTTTTTTTTGGACCTAGCCATTAGACTCAGTCATTAAAGAGATAATACAAGTGCATTTTGAATTTAAACGATATTCAGACACTTGGCTATTTACAGCTCTGATCTTCAAGCTTTCCTGTCTACACCTGTATGAACCTGACAGTACCTCTCTCTGACTGCTAGAGAACCAAAGACAAAATACTGTAGCATTTGGAATCCAGACCAACAGCCGCATCACACAAACTGTACTGATAAAGCAAACCACATGAAATAACTTATTTGTAAAACCTTCCAGCCACCTCTAGTAGACCTTTTAAATAGAAACTCCTGCTTTAAGTAGAATCTGAACTTCAGCTCCCCATCTACTAAATCAGAATGACAGCACTTTGCAGTCTCATGGGGAAGGTATGAAGACAAACACTTGAATACACCAATCTTCAGAGTCATGGGAGACAGAGGAGTTCCTTAGCTGAAACAAGAATACTAAACAGTTCTTTTGTCTAGTGGTATTTTGATAAATATAATGAATGCTGTTGTTTCTAAGAACTTCAAGGGATATGAAAAAGTATTAAAAACTCACGTCTACATCTTCAGTGAAAGGATTTTAACACACGCTTAAAACACTTCGCAGTTTGAAGAGCCAAGTTGCATATGGGCAGTTCTGGCAGACATAATCCTTTTCGTTACCTGACTTCCTCTCACATAATGTGTACCCAGAGCACATCTTCCTGTACAGCTGGAGGCTGTTTTACAGACAGGAGGACGCTGCTTAGTATAGTCAGTGTTTACTGCCTAACTTTTTTTTTTATTTTAAAAGATGAATTTGGAAAATTTCCCAGATAATACATCTGCCCCTATTACTTGCACCTCAGAGTGTAAGACCAGCCGGGGAGATAGTGAGGACAACTGCATTTATTAGCAATGAATAAACTGATCTATCTTCTTCTGGATTAGCAGCAGGAGACCCCAGACGCACTAAGAAGTATCTATCCACTGACTGACATACACAAGCTGGCACACTTTTGTGTCAAAAATGTACACAGCTGCATGCACACTAAAGCCGTTCCATCTATAAAAAACAATTGCCAACTGCTTGTCTTCAGAGATGGGTAATAAGAGAAGGCCTCAACAACCAAACAAGTACAGAGTACAATTAAAGAATATTTTTCATTCCCTTAAGGATCTGTCTTTCTAAACTCTCCTGGATTTGCTATAATTTTCACTCCATCGTGTTTTGGAAGAAGGACTGATGATCTCGTCAGAAAAAATTCAGATTTATATTTCTCAAAAACTTTATCAATTTGAGGTACCAAAACAGGCTGATTTAACCTGATTGTCAGTCATTACCAGCAGATGCCTGGCCAAATGGCCTAACATATTTTGGTTCTAGGTCACCTCTAGATACTCAGACTAATAGCTGGTCTAAAAGAAAGAACACAACCCAAAGCAATAATATATTATATTTATCCACACGCCATTATCAGCCATCAGGTGCCAGTATGAAGGGAGCTTTATTTTAACATCTTCTCCCAACCTGTCTATTCCGACTCTTGCAAGTCCCCTCAAACATCTCAGCAAACCTTATTCAAGGCCTCAGTCTCAGTTTGTGGAGCACAACCGAACCCCAGACTGAATTGGCACTTGGGTAGATCAGTGTTGGGCTTGCCTGGTTACAAATAGGCATGTTAACAATCCCAGTAGCGCAACACCCTCTTTCCCAACACTCTCAGACTTCTGATGAGAAGAAGGAAATTCAGTGATACTCATAATTCTTCACTTGTCTGATTTAACTAAACTGCAGTGACAGGGCAGACTGGAGCTCCAGTGAGAAAAAACTGCAGCTCACAATTCCTTTGGTGTTTAGATCACCGCAACTGACAACAGAAGAATTACAAAGATTTTTTTTACAAAATGTACAATAAAGGGTGCAAACTCTGATATGAAGAAAACCATCGAGCAATTTGGATGAGGAAAGAAGCCCAACAGCTGTTCCTACAGATTCCTGCACAGAGACAGGTTTTGCAAGTCAACATGGTGTCAATATTTAACTAACACATTATCACTTGTTATTATTATTTGACTATCAGTCAAGTAAGCACCTAGCAAGGAAAAAAAAGGAAGGATCTTCAACCTTTTTTTTTTTAAATCAGATTCACTTGGTGATCATAGAGAGGTGGGAAGGTGATTTTTGTTTTAAACAAAAACTGAACTCGCACACACACATATTTGCAAGTACCAAGATAACTGTGCTCACATACTCTTGCCAGAATTACCTGTGGTGACCCAGAAGACAACAGATACAGCTACTCAGTCCTCTTCATATCTTTGTCATTCTTTTGGGTGTCAAAGGGCTGTGTGGTTTTTGCAGCCCTTGTCTTAACACACAGGGTTTAGTACCAGGTTATGTTGTACCACACCATGGTGAGGCCTTGGTGCTATCAGCACGCCATCTAATGCTTGCTCCCACTGTCACCCAGATTCCTTCTGGATTTCCCTTTCCTGCTATCAGTCTCATGACATCATATATATAAACACACACCTTTCGTACACCTTTTAAAATTTTCTAAACATTCCGCTCTGCCATTTCTTCTTGCACTTTTAAAAACTCATACTTCATACATTCCAATGTAATATTTCACTTAGACCTCTATATCATCTCAAACGTACAACTAGGTACATGTAGATATTTTACAAAAAAACCATACTGTCTATATCTTTGCTTTATCCACGAAGTGAAGATATCAGCAAATGATGAGAATCACAGAACATAGAATAATTGGTCTGCTTCGATCTCAAAAATGCCCAGTTCAAAAAAAAATAACTAGTCAAAAGAGAGAGGAAATAATACCGAGCAGCCCAGAAACAGCAGACTTCTGTCAGATTGTCAGCCTTTTTTCTTTCATTGGCAAAACAAACAGGACCACAACACAAGTGTTCTGAACATGGAAGAAAAGCACTTTTTGAGTGCTCATGCAACCTCGGGAATCCTCACAAAGATACCAAAGAAAACATGTCTTAGTACTCACAACAAACTCAGTGAAAAGTTTTTATCCAAGAATAATAAATGAAATCCATCTAATATTTGCCACTAGGAAATGAGTCAAATATACAGGAACATTCACCATCGTGTACATCTCTATGTCCAAAGGCAAGGAAATACAAATCCCACATGTCCAATAACATTTTTCACAGGCTTTATATGTGAGAATAGAAACAGCCTATACATCGCTAGCAATCACATTATGCTCGTAAATTAAAACCTGCAGATTTTACCATGACAATTATATAAAAGATGATAATAAATGGTAAAACAAATGCAGAGTACAATCGGTACATTCTGTAAGTCATTTAAACTCATTTACCTGTGAAGTACGTGTTGGTGGGGAGAGTGGAACTAGCGAATCTGTAATAACCATTTCCTGGGAAACGGATCCCTTTCGTTACTTCTGTACTCAATGTAGCTAAAGACGAATCCATCCTTTCCACCTGGTAGATGGGAGAAGGCCCATTAAGTTCTTCAGGTTCATTCCAATTTATCTTTACTGTTGTGCTGTTTATTCCTTCAACACAAGGGGCGCTAAGTTTTCTTGGAGCTGTGCATAAAAAAAAAATTATCTAGGTATGATTGTCCATAATACTTGGGAAATTATTTATTGCATGTAACAATTTTTGCAAAACACTTCACTTCAGTTTCTGATCATCTTAAGGATAAACACAGATATCCATAAGAAGCTTAATTAGGAAAACAAAAACAAAATAAAAATTCTCAGTAGTTATAGGAACTTACTTTCAATTCCACAAGAAATACCTTATTTGTTTATTAAAGCTTTAGATAAATGACTTAGTATTATATCAAAAAAATATTTTTTTCATGATCTAAGAATTGGAATTTCCATTTTCATAAGAAGCATATTTGTATTCCTTCTTTGATTAGCCTCTCATGTGACACTCACTGCAAGCATGTATCTGTATGACTTCCAGCATTGAATTTGAGTGAAAGACCAAAGGAGAATCTGAGCAGTTAATTAACTCTTATTACATCTCAGCAGTATGGTACATGACAACACGAGTCTTTCATCACTGAACTTATCCTCACCAACAAGAGCAAAACAGCTATCAGTTCACAATACCAAAGGCCCGTCAGGTTGTTTTCCTCACGGTGCGTAGATAATTATTCAGTTCAAGAAAATGAGCCCCTCTAACTTTTATCCACCGACACTAGTGCACAGTAAGACTCCATAAAAAATTGTTTCCACAAAGCTATCAGCATAAAATAGTTCTATGTTATTATAGTGATCTTCCTACCATTAAAACCAATACTCTGATATTCTTTTAAACATTCTGATAGTGTTGGTTACTCCATAACCCAGTTATGAACAAAATATTTGTTTTTAAATTTTTTTTAATACCTTACAGTAAGCCACTGGAGGGCAGCATGACCTGTTTGGATAATGGCATGATGGCCATAAAGGTGGGAAAGAAATGGATCATCTCTGAAACAATAAAAGACATCATCTGGAGAAGTACAAGAACAGTCTACTACCTATTGAATCTATAGTCATCTTATCTGCTTTTTTTTTCTTCTCCTTCTTTCCCTGATAAAGAAAAGAATTTAATAACAGAAACTTCATTTGTACCCAGGAAGTGAAATACAATGACAACTTGTAAAAATTACTTGTTCCCATAATGACACAGTAAAGCGCAATAAACGCCTTCCAAGAACAATAAAACCTGAATTAAAATATGGGCCTTTGAAATCTGACATACTACTTCACAGCACAGCATTGTACATAGTGTGAGTTCTTTAAAGGAGAGATTGCTTCATTCAGAATGAATTAAAACCATCCTTTTAAACATTTGTGCACTTCCAAGATCATTAACATATTTTTCATTTTTCCTATTTGCCTATAAGATGTTGCTACTTTTTTTTTTTTTTTTTTTCCCCTTTTAACTTGTTAAATTTTTTTT
>VWZZ01004152.1:380330-463789 GCA_013399095.1 Psophia crepitans
AAAAAAGCCAAACACAACAGAAACCCAGACTCTGCACAGGAACAGGCAGGACTGAAAATAAATCTGTAGCACTAGCCCAGCAGGGTACTAAATGCTGAAATTAAAAATATTCAAGACTAAAAGATACAGTATATATTTTCCTAAAGGTGTCACTGTGGTACCTGTAGCTACTTTCTGAAAGATGAATCGACTATAATTTTACCTATTTAATTTTTTTTTAGTCACGTTCTGTTAAGACACATCTGTCAAAATAATGAGCGTACTACATTTTAGTGAATTCAAAGTCACATTTTGTGTATTTTAATTATGTAGTTTTAATGTCTTGCTATATAATACATATTTAATATATTATAAAGCTAAAACAGTATTTAAAAGCCCATGATTGCTGCATGCCATTGTGTAGCAGAGGGCACAAAAAAGACCAATAAAGACAGATGGTCCATACAGCTTATGTTGAAGTCATATATCTAAATATAGATGTTGCTACACAGGTCATTACAAATAAGCCTTTCCCATGTGTGTATGCACACACATGTACACAAAAATGAAGTTGGTAAGTAAAGAGCTGTTAATTTTGTTTTGTTTGAAATAATATCATTTTAGTTTTAGATTCGAAGACAGATGCCAGCATTTCGCTCTGAACAGATGGTAATTCCATCTAATAGTGCATCTCTGTATTAGTAAGGTCTGTTGTGTATACAAACAGTAATAAACACTAGGTAAGGATCAAAATAAATTTTAATTGTTGACATTAAATTCTGGCAGCCACGGTTCTAAGGATACAATACTCCTTTCTCAAGTCTGTCAGGTTTACTAATACAACTGCTAAAGCTTTTCCATACTCTGCCAGACTCTTGTCCCAGGAATAACATATTTACACTGTGGCTAAATTTAACAGGCTTATATATGTTTGAATACCTACTGCTCAGCATACTGCAGGTAGGGATTTGCGTACTCTTCCATAGAAGCCTTCACTTAGCCACTCTGCAGAGTTCAGGGAGGTAACAGTAACAAAAAGTATACAGTTTTTAATTATTGTTGAGTTGATTTCAAAATGCATAAATATAAATAAAAAGAGAAATGTGCAGCAAACTTGAGGACAAAAACTTAAAGAAAATCTACTGTTTTTTTCATCTTGGAGTTTACCTAGCAGGTAAAATTACATCCCTCGCTCCTGGTCATCCATTTCGTTTCTGCTGCAAGTCATTAGTCCAGAGGACTCGGAGATTGCCATAGCATTTCTGGTGCGATCTTTCCTTCCTCTGCACTTCACAACAGTATCATTCATTTCAACAGTAAATGACTCACGAAATAATACCTGTATCTTCTGACAGTATTTTGATTTTTTTAGAAGATTCTTCAGTGTCCATTTTGGAATCTTCCCCCCAAAAGAATAACATCCACCCATATCAGACATCAAAAGAAAATTTAATAACACCAGTATGCTACAATCATATTTCTTTAAAAATAGATGTAATACACAGTATTTTTTAAAAATCATGAAAAATATATTGCTTCCACCATATGGGACAACCAACGACTCACCAACCGATTTAAGATGCAGCATATTGAGCTGACCATATGTTACAGTGCTGTTGAATGGCTGAGTGATTCATGCCCGTCACATTCTAGTATATCAATTAAAGCTCCTTGAAGTCTGCATGATTTGTGTCTCTGTTATTAAACCCTGCTAATTCATCCCACTTACACATCTGTTATAAATCTCTAGGAGTGCTGCATGATTCATGGCAATCTGTGAGCATGGTACAGCAAATTCTTCTCCTTGTAATTAACAGTAAATTGTTTTACTGCCATGCAATGAATTTTTCAGTTATATTGCAAATGAACTCCTAAATGCACGGTTCTTTCCTAAGAACTGACTTATATTATTAGGCAATTAAAAAGTATTGCTTTGAACCAAAAGCTTTTAATCAAGAGGAATGTAACTTAAACATAGCTTAAAAACCTTGCAAATTTGACACAGAGGGAAAAAAACAAACTGAGCTATTTTCTGCAGTATAATACGTGGTTGGTAGGGGAGAAGAAACAAATACCTTTTGAGTCCCCACTAATTTCCTGAAACTCAAAGAGCAGTTTAACTACAGCTTGAACACTTGGCAAGACAAGTTTGAGCAGATACTATTTATCTCAGAAGTTACTTAAGTCATCTGTCATTATGAAATTTCTCAGATTACTTTACACTTTTCTAATCATAAAACAGTGTCTTTATTCTTGAAATAAATAATTGGATAATTAGCCAAGCTGAATCATCAGAGGATTCCAATGCTGCTCAAGTGTTCTTGTCAAAGGTGAAGCAAATTCATTTCAGCTTTGCCTCTGCAGCTTTCTGAAGAGGCTTTGATTTTTTTCCTGCTACATTCTTGGCAGCAGCCTCAAATTCATGAGTCCATACATCAAGTCAGTAGTTTAACAACAAATGAAATTAAATTCAAAGAAGGGAAACTAATTGAAGGACAGCAACAAAAGTGTTTGGTAATGTGCTTTTTAATATGGCATGCCACATTTGCATGATAATTTTTCCTTTTTAGCATGGAGCAGAAAGTGACTAGCTTAATGAGGGATTATTCAAGACAGGAACGAACAAAATGCATTCATAACTAAGAACAAAGATTGTATTATGAAACGGAAACAGGCAACTGCCGAGAAGTAACTGGATGATTGGTTTATGCATTATGAATAAAAAGGTAGAAAAATATTTATATTAGTGTTCACTAATGACTATATATACAAGATTGTTGTAATTAAAATTATAAATTAACATATTAAGAGTGCTTGTTTAATCACTTTGGGTCCTATTCACAATGAAGAGACTTATGTACATGCATGCAAAACAATCTGTGTTTTCAGGCCAGCAGCAAATGGCCCTCATATTTCTCTTCTGCAAGAAAGGAAAATATACGTTACTTATTAGCTATTTAATGGGTATTGGTGATTTTAAAATTGAGGCATAGCTTTTCATAGAAAAGCCGTCTATGGCAGGCATAAACAAATGCTGTATTGCCATGACGAATGGGTTGAGGTTTTTGAAAAGGGCTTGCACTAGACCTTATTCATGAATGGAAAAAAATTAGACAAATTACTCAGATTAAAAGGGTAATCAAAAAGAAAATGACATCAAGGAGTGTAAGACAGCCCAGAAAGCCCATCAGTATCATTACCCCAGCAAACCCAGAGGCAACTCAAAAGCCACCAATACAACTGCTTGAGAAGTCTGCCAAGAAGCCAGATGCAGCTGGTGCTGGAAGAATATCTTCTACAAATTAGCTCCTGAACCCCGTAATTGCCATCAAAAGCAAAGGATCAGTAATACAATGTGCTGGGGTAAATGGCAACAATCACAAAGCCATACTTTGGTGTCTCTTAAAAATGCTTTTTAAATGAAGTTTAAAAAAAAATTAAGAAAGGCTGAGGAAAGATGAAGTTAATTACAAGAAATAAGCTCAGTCACACAGCAGTTAATGAAACATAGCTGTATAGATTGTTTGAGGCACCCTTTGACTATCTGATTCAAGAGGGGTAGGATAAGCAATTGTACTAGTCCAAGCGCTCACATAGTTAATTCCATCCTGTTGAAGTGTCAGAAATTGTTGGGAATAAAAATGTGTTTCTCTGCCTGACTGAAAAGTTTGGAAAACAGGTATGTTTTGTCTTGGTAGATGCCTACACGAGATAAAAATCACAGAGCAAAAAGCACTTTTGAAAATAAAAAAATAAAATAGCCTAAGACCTGGTAACAACAACAGGCTGAATGCCATTCTCAAAAAATAAACAGAAATTTGAAGTCAGCAAAACCTGGAGAAAGGAATAAAGTAAAATGTGGCTCTAGGTGTTGACATGAAAAATGTGTTCCACTTGATGATCTTGGGGTAGCAGAGACAAAAACAAAGCCCAAATTGGATTCCAAAATTTCAAACAAAGTATTAAAAATGAAGCTTTTCCTCACCTGTCAGCCAAGGTTTTCCATAGCATATGCACAATACTGCAGTGCATAAAGAGTTATTTAGAACACCACAAGGATTGTGGAAGGTGCATCCTCTCAGTTTAACGTTTAAAAGACTGACTGAAAAAATATGGAACACTTTTTAATTATTTGAGTCTTTAAAAGCCAACTATTTCTGTATTTGTATCAAGACATACCAAACCGAGGTTCTATTTCTGTCCAGTCCCCTTCTCTGAGTAACAGAGAGATTAATTCTCTTCTGTTACCTTGACATGATTGCTTTGATCTTTCTTCCAAATACCACATTATCACGTAACATTGATCTTCCAACACTCTTTACCCTTCTCAGAGCTGGTCATGCATCAGGCATACCTGTTCAAGTTCTTTTATTTATCACTCCTATTCTTCACCCTGCTTTCATATGCATTTGTGACAGCTTCCGCTCAGCTTCTTTTATAAACTAACTAAATTCTTATTATGTTCTGTCTGCTTCCTCACTGTCCTCACATTCTCCTGACTTAATTGTCTTCTTTTATTACCATTTACAAATATCATGTAGGTATGTAAAGGTGAGGAGCAGATTTCTTCCTGTCTGACAGATACAAGGACATACAGCTGATTTCACTTTTCTTTCACTCTTCTCCTCCAAAGCTACTCATGAGATTTTCCCAGTATGGATACCTATACTGAACCAGGTCAGTAGGGATCTACTTTTTATGTTTGCTTCTGGATTATTTTAAGCAATTTTAAGTTATACTTCAAAACACTTCTCATTGAAAGATCAGCAGGCTGTTTCTGATGCTTCTGCTCCCTTAGGTCTTACCCCTAAAATCTGCTGCTGACTGCAGAAGTCTCTTTTCTTTGTCCTTTAAGTCCTCTCTCAAAACCTCTGACACTTCTTCCTCAGCATTTTTGTTTCTAATGATTTCACACTCTTGTTTCTGCACTTGTTTTTATTTGCTGCATTATACTGTATAAAAAAAAACCCAACAAAAAAAACCAAACAAAAAACCACCACGTTGCCAGAGAAAAACAAGAATGATCGATTTTGAAGAGTATCTTTTTTTTGGTAGCTAGTCTTCAAATTAACCTAATGGATTCGAACAAAGCTTAAAAATTACATGAGACTTCTAACAACAAATTTTAGAGGGCATTTGCAATTCCAAAAGCAAGACTCTTGCTAATACATGTCAGTTGGACACGCCACAATCACAGTCATCTAAGTACCCATTGATTTAAATGCTCCACATGATAAATCAGTATATTCCACACATGGAAGGAGTGGAGATCATTTTACATTATCCTCTTCAGGAGCAGAGGAGAAGAAATAGACTAACTTAGCATAACCTCTAGCCCAACTTGGAACACAATTCAAAGCTCTTGGATTGTGTTAAGATGCAGGGGGACCATCATGCTGAAGCACATTTCAGCTGACACTTCCTCCAAAAAGCTCCCTTTGCCAGGGCATGGAGGGGGACTGGCATCTAGCCAGGGAGGCCGTCTCTGTGCCAGGGAGACATTCCTTCACGAAACAGAACTCCTCAACAGTCCTAGAAAGGCAACTTTAATTCCATTTTGCACCGCTCAATGACACAAAAAGGATATTAATGAACCAAGACTTGATCACCTATTTTTACAAATGATGGAGACTGGTTTCTCCTAACTTTGTTCCAAGTTTGAACTCGTTTTGACCTAGATGTCATCATGGTAGTAGTGTTTCTTTTAAAATTTCTTTGGGAACAGTTTTACAGAACTCACCAAATGGAACATGCACAAGCACACACATAAAACAAAAAAAAACCCACAAAACAAACCACCAAACACTGGATGGGCATTATTAAACAATTTTCTCCAGAAATTAAAAATGTGAATGTTAGAAGACAAAATTGCCTGCAAAATTTAAGACACTGCATTAACATGCTTGAAAAACATAAAAGGAACCTGATACAGGAATGATTCTTTGCTTCCAAGGCTTACAACAGTAAGCAGGAAAAGGCTACACTGTCAAACAACTAATAAATGGGGATGTGTGTGTTATTCTATTTTGTATTCTCCTGCTTTCTCTAATGTGATAGGTCTCTAAGTAGTAACAGAACCAGGGAGAAGATGGTCATAAACAAGCTGTCAAGCATAACGAAGCTATTGTTTCTGAATCTTTTAATAAATGTGTAAATGCAAAGTTGGATCATTTGTAGTAATAAGGTGTATCATTTAGGCCAGATTTGTTTCCATGGTTATCGACACAGACTGTAACGCTGTTCCTTGCATGGTTGCGTAGTATGGAATAAGGTCATACTCATACAAGTAGATGACTCTGTAGATGGCCTGCTTGAAACTTTAAGAGGTGGCAGTATGAGGTAAAAAGATAAATTTTAAAATTAGCAATCCAGTAAGAGAGAAGAATGGCAGAACAATCTGCCCACTGAAACACAATGACAATATTGTGAATCAAGGAACAAATAACTTATCTTCCACGTGAGAACAAATGGAAAGGCAATTAAATAAATACACAGATTAAGAACAGAGGACAGCATAGAGGTAATATCCCAACAGCTTAAATTCTACTTCAGTTTATGTATATAAAGCGTAATATTTATTGGCTCTGGGCAACTCCTTATTCCCTGACGGGAAGCTCCTATACCTCTTCACTCATTGCCCAGAGGAACTTTGATAGAATTCAGGCAACTCAAATACAGCCCAGGGAGCCTAGGAAAACATTCTGCACAGCAGAAACTTTCAGATTTTTTTCCTATAGGAGACCAAACTACATAAGAGAGGCAATTTCAAAGATCATCATCACGTCATTCATCTGACAACATCACTAATTGCTTAACTGAAAATGCTAATATTGTGAAAGTAATTAATGTGTTTTAAATGCCTATAGAAAAGAAAACCATGATGTTAAGTAGTCAGCGCTCTGCAGGTGACCACCAGTATGGCACATAGCATGGATTTTGAGCTTATATTTATAGTATTAAAGAGCTGTACTGACTACCTCATTCCATGAATAAAGAGACTTGTGAAGCTGATTTTCCTGACAATTTCTCTCTCAAAACCCTCTTGATCCTCTGATGTCTAAGAAGTGAGTTCATGCCAGTCTTTTCTTCAAAGTAAATACGGGCATTCTCCATCTCTGTTCTGTACTGGTGCTTATTTTCCCCGAAATTTGTAGAAAGTTAGTACCTTTGAAATCTCTGACATACGTGGTTGAAACTAACTCAAAGACTGAAAATTTAGCAAGGTGCATGGGCACACATACACAGTTTCTTAAGCATTGCTTCCCTGTGAAAGTATGATTATACATATTTACAAAGCAAAATCTCAAGGGCTCAATAAACATTTACAAAAGAACAGACCCAACACATGTATGTTGTTTTCGATGTAGACATACAAATATGCTATGTACACATATTTGAGTTTAATACAAAAACCACGCAACTCCTCCTCCATGGATTAAGCAAGGCATTGGCATAGCATGTGCCTTTTCAATGCCCTGTCGTGCAAACATCATGCACAATAAAAAACAACAGCAACAAATTAACAACTTCTTAGCATAATAAATGAATGAGTTCAACTACATTTATGCAGAGTTACCACTTAAACAAACAGGACCAAAAATACATATATCCATAACTTGCAATTGAGAGAACAGTACATAAATCCTGTTGCCATAGTCGTATACCTTAAACCTTCATTGAAAACATTTTGGGTTTAATCTATCAAGATAAACAAATAATAATTAAGCAAGTCACTTTGTATTAATACAACACCTACCCCTGTCACTGTGCATCAAACTACGATCATCTTAATGGTGTTCATTAGTAAACTGTGTGTCAGCTTTGCACTTTGAAACAGATTGTTTCCTTACCAGCCACCAAGGTTTGCCCCATGCCTGGCTTGCTGGTTACACAACCAATTTGATTGCAGAGAGTAACAGTAAAGTTGTACCTCCTGTAAGGTTTTAATCCTGTCGCTATATAGAACAGCTCATGAGCCTCAGCTATATGCAAAACCTGCAAAGCAAACAGATTGGAAGAGGACAGTTGGCTAGTAATATTTTCATTACTATTCATTGATGACATATTCACTAATAAGAAACTTGTCTCTGAATTTGCAGGTTCCTTCATTTAGATGCAGAAAGACCAGTTGAGGGAGAAAAGCCTGCAAAGATCAACTGAGGGAGAGGATTATTTTGGAGAATCTGAACAAGCAGGGATTTGGGTGATAATACTTCCCATCACACTGTTTTATGAGGTAATAAGCCAGTTCCTGAGTGGATAAATGAGGAAACCAAGTTACTGCCTCATAAAACTGTGTGGTGGTACAGTTATCACTACAAACAGTGCAGCTATGATGAAGATGACACTATTAAGTGGTCAAATCTGACCACCATTGAATGAGTGACATGATTCACAGAGGAATAACTAATACCCACAGACATTTGAATCTGCTCTACTTGAACATGACTTTAAGCTATCAGAGGGAATGGAACTGAATGAACTGTTGTATTTTAGGTAACAACTTCATCAGATGTTTATTTAGATGAAAAACCTTGCAAACCTGTGACCAGGAGCAATTTACATTTAGATATTGTTACAACAGCCCCAGGAGCAACAGTATCCCCACTTAATAGATAAACAAACTGAGGCCCATCTGTGGTACCGCTGAAAGACAAAATCAGCTCTGAAACGAGAAATACAATGTCAGAGCACCAGATCCACTCCTGTGTTCTGATTACCCACCATGTTTCTTTGTTAATTTGCTCAGATTTTAGCTTACTACTACTGCTGTGATATTAGTTTGCCAAACCCAGTCACTCAAAAGTTACAAGAGTACGATTTTAAAATCACATATTTAGACTTTATCAAGTTGGTTTTCTGCTATTTTAGATTTCCCCTCTTCAAAGATTTGTCTATTATCCAGGAAGCCAGACAGGTACCTTCTTAATGACAATGCAGATTTCTACAAAACAGCATGGCTTTAAGCATATCAGCAAATATAGCACTAATACAGAATCAGAACAAGCAACGACCACGGCAATTTAAATGTTGTTGCTCAATCTCATCCCTCCTAATTTTGAATCTCACTCGCTACTGGAAAACAACAGGGTTTTGTACAAGCAGTACAACTTGAAAACTGAAAGTAGAGTTTAACATTACAAAACACTCAAACTGATAGGTGGAAAAAAGTTAGATCAGAGGATATACAGCAATTCAGAGAAATGATTCATCACAGCACCAAGGAGGACAGACTTCATCACTTTTATCATTACCAGTTAGGAAAAACTTAAGGTAACTAACAATAATACCTGGGCAAATGGTGGCAAGAACTTTTGTTCTGTCATCAAACTGATGCTGTATCCCATCACTTCTCCTCTTGCTAAATTATCTTCAGGTTTCTCCCATGACACATTGAGGGAATATGGTGAAAGAGGGAATACTGATGGAGATGGCATGAACACTGGGGCTGAAATGAAATTAATGCATTAACATTCATAAAATAAGTGAGCAACATGTGTAATGCAAGCTTTCTCACTATATTTGTAAAGCACCATTTCAGTCAGTCTTCTTTAACCTTATTTTCAAGTCTAACAGGAATTTTCAGATTATTTTGATAGCACATTAATAGTACCTCACCCATCATTCACCTGTTTTCTACTCTGACCATGAATGCAGAATAAAACTCTGCCTATGCCTTCAAAGAAATACTAATCAGCACTAAAGCCCTAACCTCTGTAGTGGGTAGGAAAGTACACACAAATGAAAAAGTCTTGAGCAAAAACTTCATGCAACCTGGGAAAAAACTGATAAAAGCAAAAAGTGTTCGATACTCCAGCATCTTAAAAGCAATTTTGTTTGCTAGGCCAGTTTGAAATTAACATGTCTCTCACTTCTTACAAAACAGTTCCCCTGTCTTCCATAGTAAATCTGTAAAAGGATTGTTTTCACTGCAGTTAAATCCCCACCTGATTACTCTGTAATAATAGGATACCAACTCACAGCACTTCTGCTACATACAAACAACCACACTAATGGACCTTTTCTCAAATACAATTTAACACTTTTATAACATATAGTATTTAAGAACAGATAAGCACAAAGACTTATTTTGAAAGGGGAATTAGTTTAGCCTGCTGTTTTGCAGGAGCAAATGACTGAGGACATGATTTTCAAGCTAACAGCAAACAAAAGCATCAGTGATGTAACAAAGATGTTTAATTGCAAAACATGAGTTCTATCAGCCTAAAACCCCTTAGATTTCTAATGAGAGCATTGAAATGAATAGCTGTTATTTCAAATAATATGTCATATGGCAAGCCTTTTTGAAAATCTGAACAGAAGGGTCATAATAAGAGGTGTTGTGAACTAGTTAAGCTTCTGGAAAAAGTGGTCCATATTATGACACTTGGCCTTCATAAAAGCACATGAAAAGTTTAAAGCACTATACTGCTGAAAAGGTAACCCTCTAAAGTTCTTAAGGAAAAAACAAAACAAAACAAAAGATTTCTAAACAAAGTCTCAGTTCAGGAAAACTCCTTGGAACCGCCTTTCTTTTTATGTACCTTCTTAGACAACAGTCCTGATTCACACCAACTTTTAATGCATTTGTGACAAAACCGATGTTTTCTCATGCTTTCTCCCTTTAAAGAGCATATAAACAACAACTGGAAAAATAGTGGAGACTTCTAACACTGGTAGATTTTGCAGTCTGAACAGCTTTTAAATTGAAAGTTAATTGAAAGGGATTATTTTCTTCAACAGTATGATTTTATGGTGAAGAAAATATCTTTGCTTAACATGCTAAGTTCTGAGGTAATCTGACCTATCTACCATTAGCTACGAAATGAGACCTTGTCTCTATTTGAATCATTACTAGATGCATTTTATTAAAAAAATAAATTATGAATACATTCTAATTTAGTTTTTCCTTTCATTTGTATCAAACAAATTCAAACCTATACTTACCAGCCTCTCCTGTTTGCCCCGATATCCAGTCAGAAGATATGCTGCCCGCCATGTTTACTGCTAGCACATAAAATTCATACTCTGTGAATGGCTCCAGATCAGTGACTGTGGTACTGGTCTGTGGTGGAGCCAGGGCATTTTCGTTAGGAGAATCCCTAACCGGTTGAGGACTGAGCCAACCACTGCTCTGGAAAATACGAATTTCAGGAGGAAGTACAGTCCCAGTTGGTTTTACTTTTTTTCTCATGTAAAGTTCATATCTTATAATTATGCCTAGAGAAAAAAAGCAAGCCAGAAAAATTAGAGCATTTAAACAATTCCTAGAGTTCTACTAAAACACCAACACCAGTATATTTAATGAGCTAACAATCAATCAGCATCATAGAAAATAAAGTGTAAGAAGTTTTCCTCATTTCTGCTGTTTTCATCCATATCTTGCATTACACTGTTTTAGATTCCATGCAATTTGGGGATTTGAAAGCAAATGGCAGGGTTACAGTATGAGTTCTATTACCCTCACTGGAAGACAGTGTCCTAAAGTTCTGATCAAATGTTACTGGAAATTACTTCAGGCCTCTGGTTTTCAAAGCGATATTCAAATTTTTTTATATATTTTTAATTTTTTTACACAATGGGTAAGGAATTTTTGAGTGACAGTTTCATGCTAACCTTTTAGAACATACTACTGGATAGGAGATATGTCTGTGCATCAGTTTTCCATCAATGCTATCCTGTTAGGTAGGCAGGAAGATCTCACCACTTTGGGGCGGGGCGGGGAACTTCTGTATAGTGGTACGAAGTGATACATGATCCAGGTTGGATTGTGGAAGCAGTTTAACTGCAGGAATAAACTCAGAAAGCTGGCTGAAGATTTCCCAAATGGAAAAGATGAGCAACACAGCAAAGCCAAGAGACAGTTAATTACCATATAATGTATATATTTGGGGCTATATTCACATACAGAACTGGAGAGGTTGCCTGAGAGAAAGAACTTCTCTCTTTGTCTTTGAAAAGACCAGGAGACCTGACCAGACTTCAAAAGAAATATCAGAGTATCACTTAAATCTGCCTGTGCTGGCAATTACATGCATGTAACGGCTATAGAGTAAACTATGAAGAGTATACGCTACAGGTTGATGGGCAAGTGCTAACAGCAAATATTATGACCTGCATTGTAGGAACTGCCCCTCTAAATACATACAGGCATTCTTGTGTGGGCATTCTTCCTGCCTAATCTGGCAATAGCTGGCAAATGAGATCTTCGAACAGAAAGCTGAGCTCCCCATACACAGATGCCCATTTTGTGAACAGATCAAAAAGCTTGTTTTCTCATGTACAAATTTTTGTGCATCTAAGTGCAAGTTCACAAAACTCCATTGCATACCCATTAAAAAAATAAAGTGTGACCAGTAAAATCTGTGGCATCAGAAAAGCGTCTTACAACAGCTGCATTCTCAGTTTCAAAAACCTAAAATATTATTTACGCAAGTTAGAACAGCAAATCTTGGCAATCGCCTAATCCCTAACAAAGTTATACTGGCAATAGAATTAGTTAGTACACATGACGGATGGTTTTAAAAACAGACCTCTCTGTTAATTCTTAGATTTTTTTTTTTCCATAACTGTTATCTGCTTATTTATTTTTTGTCAGGCAATATCACCACATCTGTCTGAACTAGGCGATCTGGCAAATTAGGAAAAAATTAATTTTACTGTAAGTGTTTAATTATAAATGTGATTTTTGCTGTAACAGATGCCATGAAGGGCTAAATCCTGGACCCAACGCATTCATTTGGAGTTCTGGAAGCCAAAAGAATAACACACAGACTCTGAGGATACGTTTTAGTGGCAGACAGGCAAATTAATACAATGCCTTACTTTATTCTCGGTTTGTCACACAGATGAGGATATTCCAACCAAATTTGAGAAAATGCTGCTTTTCCTTTGCAAACTCTTTGACTTACAAAAGTAAATACCATGTCCTACCATTTGGTTTCTCGGGTGGTGACCATTCCACAGCCAGTTCTGTAGAGCTGATGGTTTCTATCATCGGTGGGTGTAGCCCTTCTGGAGGAGCTTGTGCAGTAATTACTGTTACTGGCTGGCTCTTTAAGCAGCCTCCACTAGTACAAGCTTGCACAGAAAAAACATACTTTGTAAATGGAACGAGATTCCAGATAACCGCTGAAGTTTTTAAGCCTTCATACTGACCACAAAGTTGAAGATCAACCAGTCTAGTACACGTCAAAATGTATTTCTCTATGGGCCCAGAGTCATTGGAGAGGCTTGTCCAGTAAAGTAAAACAGAGTTGTGACTAACAGGAAAAACAGGATTTAAATGCAAGCTCCCTGTAGGCATCCCAGATTTCGTTCTGTATGTCACTGGGGCACTTGTTGTAAAGCCATGAACAGTGCTGGCTTGGACGTAATAGGAATAGAAGGTATACGGGGATAACATGGTATCAGTGAAGGTCTGAACACCTAAAACAAACAGGTGAGAAGAAAATTGCATCAAACCAACACAATAAAAATAATCTTAATTCGCGTACTTAGTAGTCAAAGTTTTCACACCTTTGGTTTCGGTTCATTTCATAGCATAAGACCAAATATTTCACCTTTCTGTGCTTTTGCTTCGTCACTTCTAAAATAGCGCTTAATAGTTGATTTGTAAAGCATTTGATCTTGGATGAGAAGTGAAGCAGAAGTGCAAATAGTTATTAAAAAGGTATATCCAAAGCCTATATTTACCTTCCCCATCCTCTACTGTCCATTACTCTAGATAGCCAAGACCCTGCGCATATATATCCCAGAAGCAGTTACGTAGCACAACATGAATTTATGTACAACCATACCACCCTACATCGTTTTGCCTTAAGAAATGGTGAATATTGAGTAATATATTACATACCAGAGCACAGTTACTCTTACACTTTTTCAAAGCAAATTGAGAGGACACAGCTAAATGCTCTCTGTACATCTGCACTGGCAAGCCAGCCCTGAGTACAAATTAAAGAGGATGACCACAAAATTATTAGTATTGCTAGATAATCATTGTAGCACAAAAGCAGGAGCGGCAGACCAGTAATTGCTTACAGCCCTTCAGCTACTTATAACAATCACAAACTTATCACTGGAGCCCAGTGGGCAATACCTTTCAAAACCCAGTACTTCAGGCAAGGTTGGAGAACAGCTCTGCCAGCAGCAGCAGCGGTTATTGCCACAGCAGTGGTTATTGTACTTGAGTGCATGGTAGAGTTCTTGAGCCCTCTCCGACCTGCATGGACACACCTGCCTCGGCTGAAGTGCCTCTGGGCACAAGGGTGGGTACCAAAGCCAATTCGACAATTGTTAGAGAAGAGTCTTGGACAGGCTGGCAAGAATCCTCAGAGCGTGACAATCAGTTGCTGTGAAGGACACTGGCAAGCGGGAGCTTGTAATGTAATCCAGTTTCTCTCCAGAAAAAAGAATGGCCACAGACACAGTGCAAGACAGCACATGAGAAACTTAGAAGAGCTGCAATTTTATGGGATGACAAGATCTCCCAACCTACGGGCCGTCAACTCAAGAGCCACAAAAATGAAAGAAAAAAAAAAAAAAGCGGCATGCAAGGAAAAAATAAAATAATAAAAAACCCAGCAAGACTGCTAGCAAGTACCACAAATTCTCCCTGACCCATCTAGACCCTCACCTGCAACCTGCTCTGGAACCAACAAGCAAGCTAGCACCTGCTCCAGAACCAAGAGGTGAGCTAGCACCAAGTTCTGAACCAACCAGTCCTTGAAGCAATATCTACTTCAGAAAAACCTAATAACTGGAAATATTATCTACAGTCTAGTAGAAGGTAATCTAGAACCCACTCTGGAACTGTCAGTCTACCTAGAATACAATCTAGAACTGGATCTAGAACCATCACTCTACCTAGAACCTAGACCTACCTACCTAGAATGCTGATATTGCCTGCAATAGGTTCTACATTCCTCAGGTGAACCATAATCTGATAGATGATCTTACCATCCCACAAAATTGCAGCTCTTCCAAGCTACCTTTATAAAGAATTAGAACCAGCATGATTTGGAGTTAGTAACTAACTTCGGGGGGAGGGGTGGTGTTAAAGCAGCTTTATAGGTTGTCTTTACCCTCAGATTGGTTTTTACCATCAAGATTGATATCTCCTGAGCCTCTGGTTTCCCTGAACAGTTAGGAAAACATTGTTTTAACTGGGCATTCTACAATATAGCCAGACCATCAGGCTGATTCAGAAGATTATTCTCAATTTTCCTTGGGAAGCTCGATGTTTCTATAAAACTCTCATTTAGTCATAAGATAATGTTCATCCAGTGGCACTCTTGAGGCATTTCATAAGCATTACAAATTCCATACTATACCAAGAAAAAAAGTAACATTATCAAAAGTTCTGACAGCATTAACAAAGTATTCTCGATATTAAAACACCAGGAGATGATTTCACATCATAAATTAGGGGGATTGCCAGAAAAAACATCTTTCGAAACCAAATATACATTTTTACAAAATACTGTTTTGTTAACTAGAAACATGCTAATGTCTCATTATACAGCTAAATACATTCAGAATTTTTCACTCTGTACAAAGTATGTAGGTACAGTCATGAAATAACATCCTCAACAATGCACTCAGTTTCAAGTACATTAGAGTACAAATTTATGACATCAAAGTATAATAGCTTTTCTTTTGAAACTAATTCATATTTTTACTAAAGTTAGGCTTTTAAACCAAATTAAGGAATTGGAATATTTTCTATCAGCTCTCTAAACTTTTTTGTAATATTTGTTTCTCTCCTCTCAATCACTTAATCCCATGCTTACATGGGGTCGCGTACCCTTCCTCGTGGTACGTACTGCGAGTATCCATATTCACAGCATAAGCCACAGAGTGATCAACTGTAACACAGTAGCATGAACCAGAACATACAAGTATTAGGTGCATTCCAAAGGATCTGTCCTTTCATTGAATAATAGTATTTTTTTATTCCACCAGGGTACATGCCAAAAATTAGATGCAACTTTTGCAAAATATTAATGCTGCACTGGTATGAAAATGCAACAAACTAATAAAGCTGCTAGAACAGCCAACTTCAGTGGTATTAAGCCACATCTGTTGTCTTAAAAAAAAAAACAACAAACAAACCAACACTTGTGTGCCATATATACATAAACCCAGTACCCAAATCCATCTCCTCCTCTTTGACAAGAGGATCAATAGTAGCACAAAATGGCCTTTCCAGCTAGGACAGAGTGTCAAATCCTTGAGGACTGCCTTCTGAGGATCCCTTTGCAAGCCTCAACATGAGAGAAGTGGTGCTGCTAAAGGCAAATCAGGAGCTACACTGATAGCTCAACAGAAGGTGCTAAAAGTTAGAGACCACAAAAAGCTTTCCTAATCTGTTAACAGTTTAAAACTAGGAAGACGAAAAAGCAAGTTTAAACATATTATGGTCTCTTCCATTCACCTTAATTCTTTCTCTGGGATTTTACCTCTTTTAGATTTTGGAGCCTGTGTGGACTTGCAGGGAATGCTTTTGGCGAATTAAAGTTTTTCAGATTAAAGAGTAAAAAATTTGGGGTGACACAGGTTGCCAGAATTTAGACTGGAGCAATTATTTGTTTGAAACAAAATTAGTAACACAGAACAGTAACTCACTAAAGAAAAACAAAATAATGTATTCAAAAATCACAGAGAATGATAATGATGGAAACAAGAAATAATTAAGAAAAATTGCATATATATATAGATATGTACACACACACAAACAAAATCTTTGATGTTAACTTTCTATGAATACTTACTATAAGGGTAGTAGTCTTCAGTTGTATAAATTTCAGCCTCATCCCTATACAGCTGGTAAGTAAGCCTGTTAGAATTTGGAGAGTCGGGGGAACGCCACAAAAGACTGATAACAGAGGAATTGAGAACTTCTCCTGTAGGAGGAGGTTGCTGGAATGGAGCTGAAATATACACAAAACCAGAGGATGTAAAAATTAAGGTAATCAATAATCACATAAATTTAAATAAAAAGGTAAAGAAACTGCTGAGTTTTCTTTCAAGAAAAACTGTCAAGTGAACATACAGTCATGCAAGACAGTAACAGACCAAACTGATCCATCCAAATGCTCTCCAAAGCTTTTTATCCAAGTACATGAAACAAATTTATCATTTAAACAAACGACAAATACATTTAAACCTGTATTCTACCCCCAAATTAAATAGTTTTCGAAACACTTTTTTTTTTTAATGTATTTCAAGACCTCTATAAAACAGGAACATGTTTATCTGGTCACATTATAGTCTATAGCTCAATTATAATATATTTTTTTCCAGAGGATTCATTCCATTTTAGCATAGGTCAGGCATAACTTCCTCTAATAGAATAGAAATGGAAAGTCCAACTAACTACAAATTTCACTAAAGTGTTACAATAAGCCTACTTAATTAAATGACAAAAAACATAAAGGGGCAAATTTTGAAGGTTATTTAGACAATTCACTTCCATTTCTTTCCAATAAAATTTAAATCAAGGAGAGCGAGATGTCTAACATTTTAAGAAATCAGCTTGAGATTCTTATTTACCAAAATACTACTCTGCTATCACCTCCATTAACTTTGGAAAATGTGCTACTTAATTGCACTAGTATCAATAAAGATAAAAACAAACCTGAAGTTCACAAGCCAAAAGCCTCACATTTTTTAAAAGAGCAGAGACCCTCCTATGTCTCTTTTGTAATCCAACTGTATGATTATGGCCCTTTCTAAGGTAATGGTTATTACTCAGAAATTGAAGTTTATACAGATAGATACACACATATACAGGCACATGTGCATACAACCACACAGTTTTTGGTTGGACTCGACAATCTTAAAGGTCTTTTCCAACCTAAATGATTCTAGATTTATGAAAGGGACTTGAGGGTCTTGGTCGACAGCAAGTTGAACAGGAGCCAACAGTGTGCCCAGGCTGCCAGGAAGGCCAACCGTGTCCTGGGGTGCATCAAGCACGGCATTGCCAGCTGCTCTAGGGATGTGACTGTCCCACTCTACACTGCGTTGGTGCGGCCTCACCTCAAGTACTGTGTCCAGTTTTGGGTGCCGCAGTACAAAAAGGACATAAAACTATTGGAGAGTGTCCAAAGGAGGGTGACCGAGATGGTGAAGGGTCTAGAGGGGAAGGCGTATGAGGAGATGCTGAAGTCCCTTGGCATGTTCAGCCTGGAGAAGAGAAGACTGAGGGCAGACCTCATCGTGGCCTACAGCTTCCTCACAAGGAGGAGCAATGGGGCAGGTGCTGATCTCCTCCCTCTGGTGACCAGCAATAGAACCCAAGGGAATGGCATGAAGCTGCAACAGAAGAGGTTTAGGTTAGAGATCAGGAAAAGGTTCTTCACCGAGAGGGTGGTCGGGCACTGGAACAGGCTCCCCAGGGAAGTGGGGAGCTCATCACCCCGAGCTGGGCTGAGTTCAGGCAGCATCTGGACAATGCTCTCCGTCATCTGCTCTGATTGGGCTGGTCCTGTGTGGAGCCAGGAGCTGGACTCGATGATGCTTATAGGTCCCTTCCAGCTTGGGATATTCTATGATTACATTATTATTCAAGTCAGAGCATGAGTCCATATCCTGCTATGAGATCTCCAGCTAACCTGTTACACTAAGGAACGCACTACTCTCTGACCCCCGTAGACCGTGCATTCTGGGCTGTTTTGGCAGTTAGTAATTGCTATAGCTTAGAATTAAAAGGTGGACTGTGCCATTCCCTACCCTCTTTACCAAGGGAGGGAAAACCAGGGGAGCGTGGATCTAGAAGAAAACATTTTGCTCCAGGAATTAGAATAGCCACATCTATCAGAAATCAGCATACAGGGTAGGTTACAGGGAGCTGGATCAAGAACCACCCAATAAGCTTTTCTCACTTAATGCTTAAGCATTATAGGAAAATATCAACATTAGAAACATGGCTTCTCATTAATTCTTTCTCCTTCTGTATATAAGCTATCACCATCTTCACTACATGGATACTTGCTTAATACACACAATTCACCGAAAGTTAATTATCAAAATCTGTTCAGCCAAGCTAAAAGGAGACAAACAGCAAAGAGCGAACCTGCAGGCAAAAAGCAACACAAGGACCTCAAGCCACAGAAGTGCTAAATGTAGACACACCATCATCATCAGTGAGTAACATTAAATCTGTTTTTTAATACAAATCTGAGTTGAAGCTCTTTATTTAGAGTAAGAAAATTAAAAGCCTGCCTTTTGCTGCAGTCTCCCAGCCAAAAAAACAGCAGAAAATATTTCCAGAGTTCATTGGATTGAACAGAACACAATCATCATCATTAGAAAGCATAGGTTGTTTTGCTGCCAAGCTAGAGCTTTTGAGTTCAGTTCAGTTAGGAAAGTGAATGTATGCTAAAGTGCCTACAGGAGTAAAATTTGAGAATCAAAGGAAATAAGTGCTCCTAAATCCCTCTGACATTTTTGAAAGTTTCTCTCCATGTGATACACGCCTACAAGACCTGGGCAAGCATACAAATTTACCAACATTACCTTCATTCTCTATTCTCAGGCTCACACTGCTGCATATTGCTCCCATGTTTGCTGTTTTACCTTTTAGATGTGTAAGTACTGAATTTTAGACTTTTTATGGAAAATCTAAGATATTAGTGGGCAGAAAATTTGAAAATAGGCCTTTTCCTTAAACAATGTTAGTTGGACAGTAAGAGCAATTTATGTTTGCTTCCCTTGGCAAAGACTTACAAGTGGTAATGATATGTGTCCCCAAAATATGGTATTGCACTGAAAACAACTACAGATACCAAGCTAAGTAAAGCTCTATTTCTGTGCAACAAGTTAAAATATTTTGGTATGAATAGCCAAAAGACTGCAATTGCTATATCATTTATGTCCAGAAGAGGACTCCGCTTGTCATTTACAATACTGCTTGATGTATTTTTTTCTAACTAAAATCTATGATATTATTTATCTACGTCATATTACTATTAATCAATTTTATAGCTGAATTGCCATTGACCTTTATCCAATGTATATCCCAACATAAATAAGTAGGTTGGTTTATGTTTGTAAAGCACTTTGAAGATGAACAGCATCATAAAAGTGCCATGTATTATTATTATTATACATTCAGTTGAAACATCCTACTTTTTTTAAAGAAACAAGCCAATCAACTATCTGTGCAATGAATAGATACTATGCCTTCCAGAAAAGTTTGGGGAAAACCAAATCTATATCTAAACAATTCCAAACTTTGAGAAAAAAAAATAATCTTTGGAAACAAATCAGTGTCTTTGTTCTACCCCACTTACAGCACTGTGCATTTTGCAACACATTATTTGAAATTTAAACAGATTTGCAATGAAATACAAACTGAAATAAGAGTGAGAGCTACCTGTCCTTGTAAATAACCTCTTTGTGCATGTACAGCTCTGCTTGCAAATGTATAATGTGTACATATCACAATGATTAATGTCACATAAATACCTATGCAGAATACACAAAGAAATATTTTGTGGAAGGAGGATCCAGAAGCAGACTGTAGAGTTTACTTGGGAATGTCTAACCCTGTTGTTGCATTACATTCGGCTACCTGAGCTAACTCTCACAGTAGGACCACTGTGGCCAATATTAATTAGGCCTGCTGACAGAAATGACCAGTTAGCATCTGCAGACTACATCATTCACTAGTTACATGACTTCCAAAGACTGAGCTGTTAACTGTGTACGGCAGTAAGGTCTGCCACAAAAACATAACGCATGTTCCACAGTCAGCTGAAGTCCTACCCATGCAGTTTGGCATTGCATGGTATGATGTCCTCAAAGCCCATTTCTAAACATTGAATTGAAGGCAACGTAAAAATTGAAGTTCCTTATTACACATAATATTTTTGCTCTCCTTCTTTAAAATCCCTGCCATCTTAGAGACTGTGCACTGGTAGCGAATCTGAACATTTAATTTTGTCTACTTACGATGCAAACAAAGGCTGAAATTGTGCCACGTCTTCATGTTCAGTCTCATTGCAAGGACAAAAGTGCAGACATTCCATTGCAATGTGTTTCACTGCAATTCATGATCTGACCATCAAACACAGCAGCAGCCTCACCTCACACATGTCGACTTAGGATGCTCTGCTACACCGCATCACATATTTTCCAAAATCGAGTGAAAAAAGGCCCCAGGAGGAGATAGGCCAAGCCACATTGCACTGAGGACCAGATTTTGAATTAATCACCAGGAGCAGGTCTTCAACAGACCTTCTGAAGACAGGTCTCCTGCCCCCTGCTGATAGCAGGAAAGGGGGCTAGGCTGTGTTGCATTCATGTGACCAAAAGATGAACTCTGCATTGGCCACTACAAGGAACGTGGTGGGAAGTACAAGGGAACTATGGACCATTACTTCTCACTTGGGTTAGACTGCAAGCATAAGCTGCATGTATGACATGAAGCGCTCCACACATCTCTAGAAAACACTCCTAAGATACTCACAGAGAAAATCACCCAAACTTCAGGGATCAGAACTATGGGGGGAGAAAAGAGTCAAACCCAGTTTTAGTACTGCTGACCTAATGTAATACTCACTAAATCAGTGAAAACCCCCCACATTAATTTGAAAGACATGCTTTTAAGACCTAACACCCACTTACTTTTACTGCAGCCAAATAGATTGTGGACATCCAAATTACTAGCATCCGGAACACAGTTGTCACATTTCAAGCCAGTTACAAATTGTTTACAAACACACTGTCCAGTAACACCATGACAAGTCCCACTAATGGCTCCTGCAGGATGACAATTACAGGGCTGACATCTATAAACAAAAACAAATCAAGGAAGTGATCAAAACACATTAACACTCCAGTTAAGCACAGTAGGGTTTTGTTTAAAAGATTCTTGGGTAGGATAATTTTAAAAAACAAAACAAAACAAAAAACCAAAACATAAAACCATAAAGAGTTCAGTATCCTGATTGAAAAAAAGTAACATGAAAAAGGTTCCCATTAAAAAAATAAACATTAATATCTCAATGGCAGAATAATATTCTAATTTAGATAAAAACTGCTTAGAATTAAAGAGCTTTTATACATATTGATCCATACACTAACTGGATAATAATTATGCACTCAGTCCTGCAAGGCTCACTCACACAACCTTTCTTGCAGAGCTGTAGAGTTCAGAGATACACATGTAACTGGTTTCATAGGTTTCAGCACAAAATATGCAACCTTCTAACTTAGAGGAAGCTAGGCTTTTGCTGAAAAAGAGATCAATAATTTTTGGTCCACAAAGGCAACTTGAAGTTGAAAAACATAACATGCTGCAAATAAAGGAGAACGTAGACAAAAACTGGGAGGAAAACCCCCTCAAATTAAAACAGTGGAAGGGAACAAAATGGCAAAAACATTAATATTATAACATAACACACATTTCCTTTGCTGTCTGATGGAAAAATAACTAAAAAGACTATTTAATTAAATGTGTAAATTAAGTTATTTTTAATTAAAAAGACCAAAAAAAATTAAAAGCATTGGTAGCACACAAATGCCACATTTCAATTCTGTAAATCTCTCTGGCATCAGTAGAGTACTTTAAGGATTAATTTATGCTTTGGCTTTTGCATGTGAAACCTCTCGCGATCAACTTGATTTTCACTTGATATATTATTTCCCCACTGACATGCATTTATAGCAGGGATCCCAATGTCAGATTATGCAAATATTCAAAGACTTGGAACAGCTCAAAAGTTAAGCAAAGCAATTTTTTCCTTGCTGCAAACACTGTTATGCTACCCATTGCAATACAGACTACCAGGATTAGACATAATAGAAAGTCCTCAATGGTAAATTAAATTTTCTACTTTAGATTCTAATTGCACTATATTTTAATTGATGCAGACTAAAAGACTTTCAAAACACCATGGACCACGAGAAACATGGGACTGTACAGAGCAGCTAAAACATACTGGGAAATCTCCACTTGACTCCCCTCGCCCTGAGCTGGCAAAGTCCCATTCTCAGGCATAAGCAACGTCAGCCTACAGGGATTCTTAAATTACTGCAGATCTCAGGTCTCAAGATGATGAAGCAGCAAAACTACCTTGGAGACGTCCAAAGGAGAGACAGTCATGCCATGTCCTCTTTGCTTTGCTAACCCTAAGACTAGACAAGAGTTGTTGATTCATATTTGGCTGATATTTCCTTGGCCAGTTTCACCAGATCTGAGGAAATGGTGGGGAAGGGGGACGATGGACTGGGTTTTACACAAGTTATTTCATCATTTTTCCAGTCATCACCATCACCTTGGTCTATCTTTTTCTATCTACATGAAGGCAGAAGTAAAAGTGAGTTCAGCTATCTTTCACGTATCAGCTTTTTAAGGCAAGGGAGAGAGGAGGGGTAAACTGTTTTTGCATTAGGACACAAATTCAGGTCAACAATCAGTGAAATTGACATTAAATGTGACAGATTTTTAAACAAGTTTAAGAAAACTCTTCACATATATTCTCTGCCCATCACAGAGCTCTCTGCATTAGAGTTCCTTTACTCCACAGCAGCTCATGCTGTGTGATCTCCTGGGTAATCATTCAACACCCTTAAAAAGGCTGATAAAAGCTAAAGCTGCAAAATAAGCTGCAAATTTGTTTTATGGACTAATATCCTTCTGGGAATAAATAAAATACATTCTCTCTTGGAAACCACTATACTGTAGTTTGCTCTCTTTTATAGTCAAGAGAAAAGGGCAATTTTTTCAAACTGTATTAAGTCTTTTCATCAGTAGACAGTGCATCCAAAGCCCCCTTCAAATAGAGGTTTTGTTTAGACTATTTAAATGTCATGACTGAAAAAAATTGTTTAGTTAGAGAAAAAACAAAGACAGAATTATTTGCTCAGGAAGACAGTACTTCATTATTTCATAATTTCATTACATGATCCTTGAGGTCACTTCCAACCTTAATGATTCTATTCTATTCTATTCTATGATGATATTTAGCACATGTTTAGTTGGGGGGGTTATTAACAGAAGTGTCTTGATAGATACACGGTAAAAGACAAGCTTCTCTTACTGCTCCTGTATATTACTGCTCCTCTTATGAATAGCAACCCCCTGAGTATTCCAGTTTTCATTATCATTCACATGTGAGACAATCAAACTCACATGCAGCAGCACAGTTATAGTCTTCAGTGCCTGGCAGGGTGGGGCTGCATCTTTGTGCTTGAAATAGTTGCTTTTTCTTCTAGGAAAAGCGTAGGCTCCCTACCACCACCTATACTGAATCAGGGTTCTGATCCTGCCGACAGCAGCATACGCCTCATCATATTCTGTTCCACAGGATTACATGTTCTATTTGTGTATTCAAATGAATCATTTTCTTAACCTGCAGAACACTAGAACTGGCTTTGCTGTCATGCATAGGTCATGCTTTTCAGTCAGGATTAAGGATTCAGTCAATTAAGGAATTACTTTTTTTTAAAGTAACTAATTCTTTGAAACTTTTAATCGTGTAAGAAATATATTCAGCATTCCTGTTAAATGCTACTTTCTCAAGATACTCCAAGTCAAATATATTTGAGTTTTATTAAAACAGAATTATATATAATCAAGGAAAACAGACTTTTAAGACATGGAAAGAGAAATGTCAGGCCAAGATGAATTGCAATATTGATTTTGTGAGGATAAATGGTTTTTGTAATATTAATATAGAGAAACCTTTATTACATTGACTCTCTAGGTGCAGTTAGAACCTCTCCAGCAATCTGTTTAAAATCTTCATTTTTCATCCTTATGGGAAAACCTCACTTGCTAAATGGATTTCATAAACAGTAATCTGTCAAAAAATATATATATAGATAAACAATTTGTGATGTTCATTGACCAGTTCATTATAGTAAACAATACAGAGGTAAGGCATTTCACATGCGTACCAATGCCCATTACAGATCTGTTCAGACCACTGCAAATATCCAGTATCTCTAATTCTTTAATTGCTGAGGGAATTTTCCTGCTTCATAAGCTGAAATACATTGAAAAACTGTGGAGTGCCTGTTTTATCTCAAAAACATCACAAACCAAATCAGCTTACATATACATTCCTCCGAGAGCGGGAGAATTTTAAAGCCTCATAGTCTGTGTGTCACAACCTTTGCTGCTTTTCTGCTGTTGTACCAAGACAAATAAGTCTTTACCGCTACAGATAGCTCATATCCTTTTTGCTCTCTACCCAGAGTCCTTAAAAGACAATAGGAGCAAGGATGGTTTAAATGACTTTGCAACTTTACAAAGCAAGAAAAAGCACTATACTCTCTTTAAGATGATATTAACAAAGAAATGGATTAAAGTACATTAACAAATAAAGAGCTGGATAATCATTTTCAGTGGATAAACGTTTCTGTCTGAGGAACAGAGGTCCCTTGCCCAAGCAGATGCTAACCAAAAGGAAGCCAAGCATATGCAACACAAGTTAATCGTGTTAATGTACTACCGGAGCAGTCTTCAATACTGTCAGGAGGATTAAGTAGTATTAAGGCATTAAAGCCAACTCGGACTCAAATTCCAGAACTGTAAAAACTTTCTATCTTTGCAATAAGACTTGGATCTAGATAGTTCTAGATATTTCCACGTTCTGAATCTCAGAAGATAGCTCTAAATGCAGGCAGTTGAAGGCCAATATCTAGTTCAGGAAAGCTATTGCTTAACACAGTCACAAACCCCTCCATCACCTGCTAAAACTGAGGGAGGGGAAAAAAAAATCAATTCCAAGTAACAAAAAAAAATCATTAATAACAAGGAAAATATATTTAAAAGGGAACTTCAATATTACACAGATTTTATTCCTTGCCATTAGAAATGACAGGAAGTGAAAATAGGAAGTCCTTATTCCTAGAGATTACTTTATGGCCATTAGCAGATGCCTCTGTGACCCACAACAATAAAAAATAATTTCAGAAAATCTCTTAATGAGTGACAGTAACATAAAAGTTAGAGTGAAAAATCTGCAGAATAATGTCAAATATATGCAAGATGACACTGATAATTCACTGCCTAAAAGCATATCTACCCCACACTAGCTGGGGGAAAGGAGCATGAGGAGGGGAATGTTGCACAGATTTTACTTCTGCCTGTGGTTGGTTGGTTTTTTAAAGGCAAAAATACTAAATATAATGAACCAATTCAACACCATCAGTCTGCATGAAAATATTATAGCATTAGAGTTGTGCAATCTTTCTGGACAATATTTAAAAGGAAAGTGAGATTGTGGGGATTAAGCAAGAAAGATGATCCTGGAAAAGAAAGATAGAGCAATACTTGGAATAACAGTGCACTGCCTATAGATATATTTTTCCCCTTACGTTCCAGGGAATATATCCGTATAATTTCAGCGTACCTAGAGGCCCCAGGCTACATTAGATAAACAATTTACCCTGTGGCACATAACTAAGTGCTGAAAAAGAATACACTGCTTCAGAAAAACAGATTTTTAAGAGTAAAGGTGCTGTTTGCTGCTGCTGCTGCTAAAAGAAATTTGGAAAGACAGCAATATCTGTACATTTTTACTCCCTCCCCTCCTCCTCCCCTATTAAAATGTCTTCCTGAAATTTTCAAAAGCATTCACAGGGTTATAAGAATAGCACATTACCTGCATTTTAATAGTTAATGATGAGCACCTCAGAAAACAACACATCTTTCTGAAGGTACAGAGAAAATGTAGAGAAACAATTACGAAATAGTTATAACATTAGATAGCATTAGCTTTATATAGCTTTCATGTTGTTTCTTCTTCAGTTTGTGGCAAAACTTCTGTTTCCTTCAGCTCATGGGAGCACAGATGTTTGCATGATGCACCACATGTAAATCAGAGTGCACACATGACGAATTCAAAGGATTAATGTAAGGGAAGCACATCTTTAGTCACTGAAACCTTTTACTATGAGAAAAATGTACTGAGGAGGTTATAAGTGACTTGTAAGAAAGAAACACTCACCTCCCTGTGACAGAGTCAAATCCAAAATAAAGTTCTTTGCAACGCTCACACGTCTGTCCTGTTACAGAGGCATCTCGGCAAACACATTGGCCAGTTAGTCTGTTACAGACCTGATTCACTGAACCAGCTACGTGGCACAGGCATGGCAGACAGCCAGTGACACTGGACAGAGAAAAATAAAAACCTGGAAAAGACAAGGATTTTGAGAATAGGCAATATGCAAGAAGTGAACACAGTAAGACTATTAACTTGTGTATAAACGAGGATGAAACAACAGAACTAAAGCTGAGGAAACACACACATCAACTCAAAACAATATAGTCCTCCTGCAGAGCTGAGCTTCTAAATCTTCTCATTGGCACTTTGTAAAGCTATTCTTCATCCTCCAGTTGCCAACTCTGACTTTTTGTAGTCTCTCTTCAGACTTTATTTTAGACAGAACACGTGCAAAATTGATGGAGGTACAATAATGTGTCCATAGGGAAAGCAAAGACCCAAGGACATAGCAGGTACTAATGAGTGCACCACATGCAGTAGGAACATAAAAAAAATAACATACAAGAACAGACATTTGTCCATTCTTGTCTGGGATCTCATCTCTGACAATGGCTAAACACAAGAAATGCATGTATTCTCTTAAGAACGTCTCTTAATGTTTCTCCACCAGTGGTTGGCTTAATCCATGAAACATGAGGCTGTTTCTTAGGCAAACCTACAGTTGACGAGCATTCCAGGGGCTGTATTTTACTATTCCTCAACATATAGCTTGTATCCTACATAAATATTTTTACAGAAATTAATGAACTGATGAAAAAGGTTAATTATCTGCTATTAAAAAGCCTTCATCCTGAATCCCATTCTTTAGTTCCTGTATTATTCCCAGTTACAAACTGGAGCAATTCACTTCACTTTCCCCACAGTATCGTCGGTGTGCTTCCACTATACTATCTTCCATCCTCTTGGCCTCACATGCTGTCGTGATCTATGCAAGTCTCTAACCCATTACTGATAAATACATTTAGATAGAGTTTATACACCACTAATCTGGTCATTGAAGAACTTACCCATTCTTCACAGCCTGGTCTGAAATCCCAAGAAGCTTTTAAGCACTTTTTTAATGATGCTGTACCACTTGCACTGTCTGTTTTGCTATCTATGAACTTCTTACATTCTTACTAATTTCTTTTCTGTATGTTTGATAAGAAGACAATTGAAATAATGGAATACCAAAAAGAAATATAATTACATAATTTTCCAAAATTATTTTCTATTTTTTACCTGATTATTAACAGACATCTCACTGGGATTTTCACATAAGTTGTTCTGCCTTTTTTTTTTTTTTCTTTGAGTGGGACAGTTGATTAAAAATGTAGCAACATGTACAAGTTCTGCAAATGATGATGGTGACAGCATTAACTGGCACTTGACAACTGCAGGTACCCTCCTAAGCTAGGGCCATTGATAGGAGTTTTCTATCTATGTCAGCTGGTTACCATTAATTACTAGTGCACAACTTCAGTAGAAAAATTGGAACTGTTACTCAGATACGCCGTACTTGCACAGACTTCTCAGACGCCTTCCCTCTCTCTCCAGTTCAATCAGTTTTTTCATAGTCATGTTCTCAGTTACCCAAACTTTGTTGCTGTCCAACAACTTTCTGATGTCCTGCTTTATAATAAAGAGACCCAAATTGTATTGTAACATGTCATATTGCCCAGGCCTTATTATTTATTTTGTCTTACAAGAGATAGCTTTATATATACACCCCCCCTAGGGTGGTATTCTCTGTCTTCGCAGCAGTGTTGTGCTGTGAGCTCATATCCAAATAGCAGAGGAACTAAACAAATTGAAAACATTAGAATTTTACTGCTCAAATCTTTGTTCAAGTTTAGCCTCTGGTCCTCAGTGAGCTAAATCTCAAGTGGACAGTGAAGTGATATCAGTCTCCAGTTAACATACATTCGCATCATAAAAAACCATGCTGTTGGCACTTTATTCCAGAGAGGCCCCGAACTGAGCCACCACAGAGACTGAATAGCTTCAAGTTATTAGTGAGGCAGCATGTATTATCTCGTACTGCAGTTGTCTGCGCAGTACAGTGCCCATCCTGTGCATAAATAGAGGAGACCATTTCGCAGCAATGTCACTCTTGAGCACAATGAACGACTCCACTCAAAGAACGTAACAGAAAGATAGGAAACAACTTTAAGCCTGGACTCCCTGCAGAAGGTCAAAGCACTTCTTCAGGACCCAGTTTATCGTTGCAGTAAATGATAAGCACTCAGGCTAAAACAGATCCTTGTCTGCCTGAAATTTTGCATGAAACTAATGGCTAAGAAAAGACTATAGTGGGTAAATAAGCACATCTCTAGAAATTCATTTTAGCTGAGCAGGACTGATCACTACAGCATATATTGTCTTTGTCATAGCAGTGAAATTCATAGTTGTGAAGAATCTATATCAACGTTAAACATCTTGGCTCTCCTAATGTCATATTGCCTAAACCACTGAAGAGCAGTGAAGGATTTTGCATGATTTCTTTTTTATAATAACCTTTTAGAAATAATCTAAAAGTTTAACTAAGTTTCTGGTTACTATAACAATTTATTTTTTTTTTCAGAAGTAGCAAGTTATTTTTTTAGAAAAGTAAAAGTGAGGGATACAAAAATGGGAGAAAGCCCTTCCCCCGCTAATTTATAAGTAAATTAATGTGATTAAATTGTAGACAAAACGAGAAGAGACCCTGGATTACAAATTCATACTGTTTGCCATAACAGTTATTATTATTTACTTCCACCACCTAGAATTTGGCAGGAAAGAGTAAGCAACAACTTAATGCAAGCTTAATTTACAGCAAGGTTAGAAGGGCTCATAAAAGTTGCTTTATGAAGGATCCACTGTTGTATAATAGAGCCAATTTCCAATTTTAAGACAGCCACTGCAAATCTCTACAAGATCTACATATATAACTAGTATTATTCTTTTTCAGATTTTTTTTCCAATTCAGCCATAACTGTTCACATTTGTCAATCATATTCTTCCAAAGGAAGAATGAAAGTCATAGCAAAGTATTCAGCTTCTTTTTTTCATCTTACTATTTCTCCCACCGTATAGCCCATGGAAAGGAAACACCTGAACAATTCCTTAGCACTTTTACACGCTTACCAACTATAGTAGTAATGCATATTTCTTAATTACAATCTGTGCTTCAAAATACACAGTTAACAACGCTGACAACATTGTCACAGCATACTTCACATTTTTCTGGTCAAGAAGAGAGGTAGTATGTACACAAAAACTCAGTATTGGTGCCTGGCCATGCATCCTACATTGCCGGTTTACATCTTTTCTGTACTACTTACCACTCCATGAAAAGCTGTGGTCACTGAGTACAGAACTTAGAAAATGTCTTTTTTTTTAACTCTTCAGCTTTGCATGGCACGAATCCCGGTCAGTGTAGCACCACAGTCCCAGAATGAGGCAGAGACAAACTGTTCACAACTATTTGGGGGCTGGCAAGATCAATTTTCTATCACTGCAACTTAGGACATTTCAAAAGCAAATTTACATGCAAGGTAAAACCACTCTTTCGTTTGGTTTCATATTAGAATCAAGTATTCCTCACTTTGCATACACCATTAGTTTAAAAAAAAAAAAAACCACACCACAGAAATCTACCAAAAATATTACTTGAATGAGAACAAACTGGAAGACAGCAGGTCATGGATACAGCCTAATAGATGAAACACAGCTGAATGCTCTGGAAGGAGATGATTTCCCGCCCCCCCCCTTCATTTAATTCCCTTAAGTTACAGCCAGTTTGTATTTTTCTCCACTGGCAACCCTTCATACATTAAGATTTTCATAATTTTTGGAAACCCCTCAAGTTTTATGAGAGCACACAGATGTACTACAATGGGACATTATTTTAAATATCACTGACTATAAGAGACTCGTAATTACATAGTAAAAAAAATAAGGCGTATGACCTGTATTCCACTAAGCAAACTTGGACCACAGAGTTGAAATGTCCCAACAGCTTAAGCTGTCCTCAGTATGTTATTAGGGCTGCCAGTTTTAACTAATGAATTGTGTGCTTTTAATTAGAATGTATTGGCTACATATACACTTGGAGTAAGTTTTCTTATCTTTGTTCCAAGGCAAAGCCATAGGACATGTTTAGAGTACTTGAAACCAATTCAACTCTTCCATACTTCTACACTTTAATAGCAGTACTACTAGCAGGTTATACTCACCTCTGTTTTATAGAAAACTCATTTGGAACATGCTAACAAAGAATATTTGTATAAAAGTTAGAACTATTACATGTCTAAATGAGCTTACAATGGGATCAACACTAAAATGTCAAGAGAAAATACCGTTATGCTGTGTGACACTAAGAGCAATACAATGCTTTTACAATGATAAGAACTTACACTTTCACCTGCAGAAGAGAGCTCAGTGTTCAGCACATACATGCTTATACTTCTTTCTCAGAAAATTTAAAAATAATTCTTACAGCAAGATTTTTAAAAAAAATTTTATTTTTTTTTGTAACAGGAACTACTGTGGAAGTATTCCTTTGAGGGCCATGTAAGCTTTTCTACAAGCCAGTCTGTTCATACTATCAATTAAACCTTTTTAAACCATTTAGTTCTGCATAAACCCTGGCCTTTCTTTTTCAAGGACAAGGGCGGTCACTGACTCGGGAAGCCTTGACATCACTCCTCTGACGATCTCTGATTAAGTGGCTGCTGTAGAGGGTTAGCAGGTCAAATAGCACTGGAGGAGGAACTAAGAAAAACAGAATGCTGCCTTATTTATTAGTATATGTACCTAAAATAATTTAAATGAAAGTATTTTTAAAAATACTTAATGGAGGTTAAGCAGCTTTTTTAACCTCTGTTCAAATTATTGAATGGCATATTAAAACCAATGGAGCTATAATGTACCTTTTAATGTGACCTGCTACTTTAATAAATTGCATATGTATTTAACTTGAACTAAATCTATCTGTTTAATATTATTACTAAGGGTAGGCTAATATTACCTATAGTTTCACTTTACCCACCTACTTTTTAAAACAAAAACAGTGAAATATAACTACGGAGCTTCCCCAGTTATAATGAACATTTAAACTCTGTTTACAGTAATATGGTACAAAATCTTGAACCCATACATAGCAACTGCAGTATCACCTACTCGTAGGGCTGAACTAAGGAATCCTGGTGGAAGCCAGCCATCCTCAACAAAGCAAGGCAGGTGAACACGTTTTAAGTGGCACATTTGTCAGCTTCATCAAAGTTGAAGCAACTTTCTCTGTACCTCCTGCCATGCTCAACTTTATGCACGAAGTGCCCTTCCTGAAGAGCTTGCACTCTGCTTTCCAAATCCACATTTTTCATTACGAGGATAGCTGCTGTTCATCCAACTATGCTGGTTTCTCTCTTATTCAGCGAGCAGGCCATGCTGAATTGTGTATTTTCTCAATATGTAGAAGAACCAGGCCTAGCCTTACCTTGCATGTGTTGAAACTGCAGTAATAACACAAATTACACAACCTCTGGCAGCAGAATAAATATCTGATGGTGATCAGGACCTTAACACTTCCTTCTCACTCATACAGTTAGGAAGAAATGGAAAAATAATAAATCAGAGACATCTCATACATGAAGCTGTCTCAATACATATTAAAAACTATAGTTACTATGACGATATCCAACAAAGCAAGACTTATTATATCAAATAGATCGCCTTCCAATTCCCTTACCTGGTTTACACTCATTACACCTTCTCCCCTGACGCTGAGGCAGACAGACACACTGTCCAGACACGTGGTCACAAAGTGTTCCTGCCAGCGTGCCCTGAGCATCGCAGTCACAGCGCTGGCAGCCGAGGAGGTTGCTCACGCTAAGGTTGTACGTATGAAGCATGCACCGATTGCACTGAAGGCCAGTTACAGCAGCTTTGCAAGGACACTGTCCTGTTGATTTGTCACAAAGCAGAGAGCCATTCACTGTACCTGCCTTCTCGCAGTTACATGGCAGACAAACGAAGGAATGATTTTCCTGTACTTTGTGGTACCCATCTAGGCATTCGTCACATTGTCTTCCTCCAATATTTGGTTTACATGCACATTGCCCTGTCTTCCCATTGCACACAGTTCCAGAAAACGACCCTGCAACATTACATTCACAAGCCTTACAACCAGTTACATCCAGCCCATAAAAGTTGTCGATGCAGGTGTCACAGCGAAGCCCTTTCACTCGTTCTTTACAATTGCACTGCCCAGAGAGAGGGTTGCAGAATTGGTTCACTGAGCCGTGGCTGTTGCACCAACAAGGCTCACATCCATCTTCATTAGAATATCTGAGAGCTTTAAATCCAAAATTGCAGCTATCACACCTAAGACCTGGAAAGAGAAAAGGTATTAATAAAAAAAACGCTGAAAAGCTATTAATTTCCATTTTAAAAAAGGATATGTATACTACACTTTAAAGAAAAAGAGAAGGGAAAGGACTAATGTTCTTCACCAACATAATTAACAGGAATGACAGGGCTGCACAAATCAATTGAGTAACAGTGGCATCCCAAAAATCTGTTTAATTCTCCTATTTGTTTCAGAAGCGATGCCTTTCTGCTGGGTTCTCAATACAATTTAAGATACTTCTGCAAGAGATTCTTTGTAACACTTCTAAGACAAACCAGAATTAATCTCTTTGTTCCCCAGAAGAGCACCTGTTGCACAATCAATGCTTATGTGAACCCTTCACCCTACACCGTAGAAATGCAGTATATAGGGAATTGCACTGGGCTCTCAATCTGTTCAGATAACAGATTTATATATTATATTAAATCCATTAAATATATTGTTGGACAACACAAGTTAGACTAATTACGATGAATGATTCACTTAACACTGTACTTCAGTTACATTTATGTTAGCTTTTATTGTTAGCCCTTAAAGAAAATGCTTTCCATAATCCAAAATGAAATATTTTTATCTAAATGCATGATTTAGTTAACCACTGCAGTACATTAAAATCTAAACTGTTTTCTTCATACTTCATCCTGCAGTTTTATTAGCTTTGTTTTCAAAGTCATCTCTTGCTTTATCCCTGCCCCAAGGGGTGGCATTTGTATTTTAGTTTATAAAATGTGCATTACAAGAAAGCAAACTAGGTTCTTATATGAAAAATGCAAATTCATAGTTATGTATTTTCCCTTGCAATGGGAAAATCCTTCCCTATGAAGCCATCACTTAATTGTTGCATACAGAAAAATATAAATACAAAGTTCTAGCAAAACATTGTCATAATTTAAAAAAATAGAAAACCGTGCACAAATACATCCAGCAACTTACATGTAAAAAAATAAACCTAAAAATGGTAGGAAATGCATTATACATATGGATAAAAAACTCAAAAACTCCAACAGAAGGCAAGTTCCTTTAACAGTGATGAATGACTCACCTAAGGCATATCATTTAATTTCAATAAGGAAAATAAAAAAGGACCACTATTGCTGCAAATTTTAAAAATAACTGTATTGTTAACAAGAATTATGACTCATTTTGAACTATTAAAATTGGTCTACATGGATTCATATCATATCAGTTTTAAAAATATGCGCAGTGCTTATTTGAATATGCCATACATATTCCTGACAGGTAATCTATTCCTAACGATACTGAGGAAGGCCTACAGGGCATCACATTCAATGTTAACAAGTACAGGGGAGTTAGCACGCTTGGCATTTAATTCACATTCTTCTACCTTTTTATTCTAGATGAATGACCTACTTTAATAAAATTATTGGTGCTAATGTATTTTACTGGTGATAGAATCATTAGTAAGATTTAACAGTTGTGTTAACTCTAACAGTTCATGTCTCATAACACCGCAGTCCATAGTTGCATTTTTCTGTTATCGTGTTTGTTTAAATAGATAAAATGGCAACAGACAGATTGCTCTAAAAACCAATTTAGAAATCCAAAGAGGAAAGCTCTTTGTTAAAGTTTGCTGCACACGTTTCAATATACAGAAGCTTATTTACAATTGGTTTGGAAAACACACACACACAAAAAAAAGGAAAAAAAAAAAAGAAAAAAGAAAAAAGAAAAAAGAGAAGCCAGTCTGGAAAGAATTAAGCCTTTATCCTGCAAACAAACACTTGGACAACTACAGCCCCCCACCATGGTTACAGATAAATTTACAGAAAGCACAGATTTACACATTTTTGTATTACTATTTCAGTGGAAATAAAAATAATTCTTGTTTTCATCAAAGGGAGGAAATACTTAAAATAATGTGTAGACAATCAAATGCATGAGAACCAGACTACATTTCTTGTACACCAAACTCCCACTGAGTTAAGAAAGGTTTTCACAGATGCAAACACAAAATGTAGACAAAGAATATATAACGTATAAAATTAAGAATACTCTGAAGTCCTTTTTATCAAATGTAGAGAGGGAGTTTAAGATGCACAGAGGTTGTTTTTTCACTCTTAGCACACTTTTTATCATACAGAAAACACCGGTACTTGGCATTCCACAGGAAAGAGAACAGAAACGATTCAGGCTTGTGTCAGTTTAGAGTTGCTTTCATTATTTGTTATTTTGTATTTGCTTTGGGAAATTAGAAGAAGAAACAAAGACATATTACAATATTACAAATACACCAATATTCACACATCAGTGAGTTATTAACATATACTTGAACATTGTTAATACAACCCAAAAACATGGTGCGCTAAAGAAAAAAATAGATTACTAATTGTGTTAATAACAAAGCAGAAAATTATCCTTTTTTTTTTGAGACATATGTATAGCCTGAGACATGTACAGTTACCATGCAAGGCTCACTTTATCAGGAAATTCTCCTTGCATAATATTCCCATACATCAACATTTCAAAGTGTATTATATATACTGTGTATTTTGGGCACTTGATAAATTTTGTCCTTATGTGGCTGTGGCTCCCCTCAAATATGCTGGAAGTAATAAATTGCTATAATCAAATCTAATTTCTGAAAAATACCTGTGGGAGTAACAAACAAAAAAGCAAGTCTTGTAAAAAAAATGATAAATAACACAGAAGGTAGCAGTTTATTATAATCAGCTTGGCGTTGAATTACAAAATTAAAATTATGTGGCCCTTGATAACTAACCCTAGCTATGTACATGATCTATGGAATTATGTTGACTTATTTTGCATTTCATAGGAACAGTTCAAAGAAATATAATAGAAAAAAATTGATAGATTTATCACAAAGGGCCCTGTAGCACAGAATATTTTGAGAAAAAAATCCATTTATTTTGGTCTATTAAGAAAACTAGCATGGAAACGATTTGCTTAGAACTCATTAAGTATAAAACATTTTGAAAAAGTGTTAATTTCCTAAAAGAAATGTCTATGCAGTAAGCAACTTACATTATTTCTGTGACTTATTAGTATGGAGCTATGTAAGCTAATGTCGCTATGCCGTAAAGAAACTTCTAAAGGGTTGATTAAACTAAGCTTCAAGCTGTAGTTTGATAGAATTATTAAATTAATAATTTTTCAACAGTCAATTTCATTCATTTTTATAATCTGCCTTCAGCAAAGAAGTTGGCTATACTTTTCATTTAGAAATCAAGTGTGCTTTATTTCCAGAGATAACAAGAAAAATGGCTCCAAACTCTCGCATTACACATACCAATAACATTTGCTTTGCACTTGCACTGGCCTGAATTTTGGTGACAGGTAATATCTCCATTGACTGTCCCAGAGGTATTACAGTTACAGGGGCTGCAGCCATCAGGGTTTGACTGTTGAAGATTGTAGAATCCTTCCTGGCACTGATTGCATTGTCTGCCAGACACATGTCTCTTACAATTACACTGGCCTCCAATCTAGAAAGATACAAAATATTATAGAATGATGAACGTATCTATTTTTAGATGATACACTCATTAGCAACAAGAATGGGAGTATGAGTCGGGGAGGAGAAAACTTTAAATGGAACAGAAAAAAAAAATAAGCCTGTGTAACACATACTTTAACTTGTTCAGAGAGAGAAAAGAAGAGAAATATTAAACAGAGTGTAACTATTGAATTTTTAAATGCAGTTTAAAAGTCCTGTTCTTCCAAAACAAGAAAAAAATTGAGTAAACAATGTGGCAATATTTACTATCTGGACAGAGAAAACTGCAAAGAACAATTACAAAATTGCATTGTAGAAACAATGACTTATTAAACTACTTTTTTTGTATCACAGTTACTGCAAAACACTGCACCATTTTCAAAGGTTAAGTTTTGCATTTTTTTTTCAGACTATATGCTTATTTATTTTAACGAAAATGTTAGTCAAATCAAAAACAAAGCAATGTTGAAAGATTTCCTTTCTGATTACTCATCTGAGATAAATTTCCTCTTCCTTTACAGAAGGATGTGACTCAGCAGCTCAGTATATGAAAGCCTCTCCCCCTTTTCTTGGTTCAGCTGGAATCCAAGCATTCCACTTCAGTGGTGGGATATAAAGGTACTCTCCTACTCCCTAAATGTGCAGCATTGCTGCTTGGAAGGAGCCAACGCATCCCTTGTTATGCCTGGGCCATGATCTCAGAGTACGTCTCTCGCATCTTGTGAGAGATTAAAGGGCTCCTGGAAAGCTATCTCAATTTCAAACCTCTGAAAGCCAGAAAAAAACCCAATCTCTATACCTATCACTTTCCAATATTGTGGGAAAACTGACCACAGAGAAAGGGCAATGGCAGGGGGATGGGGAAATGAATGGAAGACATCAGTCAATACACAACATATATGAGAGAAGGGAGCCAAAGCAGCACCAAGATGCAGGAGATGTGAATTGGCAGAAGGTTTAGGAGTCACAATCAAGGAACACACCCTAACTTTGCTAACTCAGGAGTTCTGGGGACTGCAGAGATGGCAGCAAACAATCAAACTGTTACAAGTAATTTTCTTTGGGTCAGTATATTTTTTCTGTGCAAATATTTACAAATATGAAAGTGTACAATGATTCAAAACCTGTTATTCATCTACTACATCAACAGCTGTAGTTCAACATGCTTTGCTTTCAGTTAGCTACCAGAATAAAAATTTCTCTTAACAGTTGTCTTTTTTTCATCTTCAACCCGAATCAGGCAAAACTGAAACAACAGGAGAGTCCTGGGGCATTAGAGATGAAGCTGCTTGGATGTTCCACTTAAATGTTATTATCACACCCTCCTATCTACAATGAAGCTCTAAGCTTTATTAATACAAGAAAAAAATTAGAGTATTTCAACATCTAATAGTAAATTCTCAGTGCCAAAAACACTAAACGAAGGTTAGAGAGGTAGGTATTCCTACCTCTTCCTCATAAAAGCATTCTGTAGTCCAATAAAATCTCTTCAATATGCTTTCATTATAGAGATCTATTACTGATGTATCAGCCACATTTTTCAGGAAGATATTAAAAAGGCAAGAAAGCAATATTTTAAAAGCAAAAGGCAAAACAACACCAAGTACAAAAAGGTAAGAGAGTTAAGAGACCACAGCAGCAGAAAACGCACTAAAAAGGATTTTCAAGTTCTTCCCTTTTAGACTGTATTTGATCTAGATACTCAGTTTTTTGTAAGAGACCCAGTCACGCATCACAGTCATTCAGAGAACTCGCATGTGAAAAGCAAACTCTGAGTTTAATCCTAAATCAAGAAAAATATCTAGTTTAAAACATAACTGTAAAAGAAACATTTTTGGGTAGAGTGATCACAGCATACTCAGATTATACAACAGCAAGCATTGTATAAAGACACCTCATCAGCACTCTCACATAACTCATACCCAAAAAAAAGACTTTAAAGTTACTCCAAAAGCTACCACATGAAGAAAGGTAGTAGACACAATAAAAAAAAAGGCCTTCTTCAAAAATTGGAAATTGGATCAAAATAAGGAAGTTAAATAACAGAGGATAACCACCACCAAATTTTAAAACCAGAATAAGGCAATACAATTAATCAGCTTTTAAGGAGCAATATGCTTAAGGCACGAAGGAAAAAAAAAGTATTTTTCAAATGTCAGAAACAAAGGAAGACTATCAGAGAATCATCAAGGGAAATAAATAATTAAGTGGTATGATGAGCAGATTGAGACTGGACATCAGAACTTTTTCACTAAGAGAAAAGTGAAGCACCAGTAACAGGCTGCCCAGAGGGAATGTGGAACCTCTGTCCCCAGAGGTATCAAGCTTCATCCAGAGAAAATCGTGACTGACTGGGTCTAACGCTGACAACAACCCTGCTTCCATGCGCAGCAGATGACCAACTAATGCTTCTATGATTCTGTTTAGCATTCAAGAAAGATAAACTGTATCAGAGATTGCAAAAAAAAGTATTTCACAGCTGTTCACTGTGAAAGAGGTGTTGCCATTCTACACTAGGAACAATTTTCAAGACTGGTTTCAAACTGAAATGTCAGAAGGAAACATTAGCAACATTTAATCTGTTGAAAAGTGACTACACATGAGCCAAGAGTTCTAGATGAACCAAAATAGAAAATTACTTAGTTATTAAGTGCTTAAATCAACTTCAGTAAGAAAAGAATAAAACCACAGAAGTTATACCAATCTCCGGGAAAAAAAGAGTTTATGTCCAGTGGAAGAAGGGACAGGCGACTCGGGCAGAATACAAGGAAGTTGCGAGTGTATGCAGGGGAAAAATCCGGAAGGCTAAAGCCCAGCATGAGCTCAANTAACCACCACCAAATTTTAAAACCAGAATAAGGCAATACAATTAATCAGCTTTTAAGGAGCAATATGCTTAAGGCACGAAGGAAAAAAAAAGTATTTTTCAAATGTCAGAAACAAAGGAAGACTATCAGAGAATCATCAAGGGAAATAAATAATTAAGTGGTATGATGAGCAGATTGAGACTGGACATCAGAACTTTTTCACTAAGAGAAAAGTGAAGCACCAGTAACAGGCTGCCCAGAGGGAATGTGGAACCTCTGTCCCCAGAGGTATCAAGCTTCATCCAGAGAAAATCGTGACTGACTGGGTCTAACGCTGACAACAACCCTGCTTCCATGCGCAGCAGATGACCAACTAATGCTTCTATGATTCTGTTTAGCATTCAAGAAAGATAAACTGTATCAGAGATTGCAAAAAAAAGTATTTCACAGCTGTTCACTGTGAAAGAGGTGTTGCCATTCTACACTAGGAACAATTTTCAAGACTGGTTTCAAACTGAAATGTCAGAAGGAAACATTAGCAACATTTAATCTGTTGAAAAGTGACTACACATGAGCCAAGAGTTCTAGATGAACCAAAATAGAAAATTACTTAGTTATTAAGTGCTTAAATCAACTTCAGTAAGAAAAGAATAAAACCACAGAAGTTATACCAATCTCCTAAAAAGACTGTAAGGAAGCTTCTGAGGTCTACAGTCTAATAGCCTTTTTCTGTACAGAGTGAATTAATAGAAATTAAAACATGAGTTTGATACATTGGAGAAGACCGATACTTTTTTTGCAAACTAAAATCATGCTCCATCATTCTACTGCATTTCTTCAAGTCAGCAAGATCTGGAAATACTGCATATATTGAATCAAATGGATGATCAAAAAGTCAAATTAATTTCTACATCAAGAACCACAAACTTAACACCTGCGGAAAACCAATGCTGACTATAGGTAGACAGTGATGAGTCCAAAATTAGCTATTATCACTCAAGAAAGGAGCTGTTAAAGCTACTCCATTCACTGTAAAACTCATTTGAAAGCTCTGAGGCAGTTAAAAAGGCAATAGGAATAGTGGAATTATTAGGAAAAGACCTGAAAATTATATGGAAAATGTCATTCTGTCATAAAAATCCATTGTGTATCAACATTTTGCACAATTTGTATATCTGGTTACCCTCTCTAAAATGAAAAGAGTCACAGAGTGAGTAGAATAAGAAAAAATAAAGCAAAAAGACTAAAAAAAGACTTTTCGGTTTAGAAAGAAATAACTAAGATGAAAGAAATACACATCTATAAACTCATGAATCGCTTACAGAAATAATATTCACTATTTCTCGCAATATAAGAAGAGGAGAACACCCAGGAAATTATCAGAAAGAAAACTTTAAAAGAATGACAAATCACTTTTCGTATATACTTCAAGTGTACAGAAGAATACACTTTTTTTGAAGTTCATTAAAAAATGAGTTAGATTAATTCCATATATGGACACCGAACATGAAAACCCAGGAAACCCCTGAGTTCAGCTCTGGCAGCCCCAAAACCATAAATAACTCTAATCTGGAAAAGTATATCACAGAAGGATTGTGTTGCTTAACATCAGCTCTTGGTAACTATCGGAGATGATACTGTGCTAAATGAAAGTCTCATTGCATCTAGTATGGCTGTTCTTATCATAAATACACAGAAACCCAAGTCTAATTGTGAGCAAACCGTAGGCACTTCCTGATGCAACAAGTGAAATGCGTAGATTACTCAGTGCTGAGAGAAGCAAACAGCACCAGAATCGTGACCATAATTTTAAATGTCAAGCTATCACAAGGAGCAGTAATTTCCATCCCATTCAATTGTAGAAAATGTATGTCCCCAAACTTTCTCTTAATAGGGTAAAAAATTATGCCAGAAGAATAAATGTAACTCTTCAGAATGAGGGAGAAATAACTGGCCAGCCAAAGAATATAATTCACGTTCTCTCCAGGAATCAGCCAATGAAACCATTTGGAGATCTCCCAATATAAATTTCCTCCTACCTCGCTGTCACATAGAAAAGAGTTTTCCATTTGTAATCAATACAAGCAGCAACTGGTTTCCTGGCTCTAAAAAGAGTGAAAGTCTTTCATGGCAGTTAGAGGAAGGTATAGTAAAATAAAATATTTGTTAGAGAGGAAGGCTTATCAGATTGGTTCTTAATAGATTTTAACATGAGTTTCTATGTACCAGATTAGAGGATCTGTAAATAATCCACTGACATTCTTCAATAATGCTGATTTCAGAGTCTTAGTAAAAAAGTTAAACAGAAAAAAAGACATTCTATAGACAAGACAAAAAGGAGCCTCTGATTGTATTCACAAATTACTATTTTCGTTTTGTCGTAGTTGTATCTAGAAAACTTTCCATTCTGCTGCTTCTGTCAATATAGTCTATCAAAATGAAAGATATCTATTGAAGTTTAGCCTCCAAAATACAGAATAACAAATTCAGTTATAGAACTCCATTTTAACTCTGCCTTCTATAGTAAGCATGGCACTATAAGAGACATGAATATCAGCTAATGGAAACATGCCACCATAATGCACCTCTTATTACACAGTTTTTATCCTTCATATACTGCATACAATTCAAGTAGCCTCGCAGAATTTTAGAGGGAAAAGTTGAGAAATATGCTTCAGATAGAAATAGTAGATGGAGGGGGGAAAAAAGTAGTTAAAATTACTTGTAAAACTGGGTAGGTCTGTAGGGTTCCATAAGTGCCTGACCTGAATGCTCAGCTCTTCAATATTTTCAGCAGCAGACTCTGAAGACAGAGGAGAGAACATACATAGAAGCCCCGCAGATCACCTCAGCTGAGGATGCACAGCCAGTACCATCACAGCCTTGATGGCACCAACCAGCCTTAATGGCCCTGAGCAGCCTCACCTGGGGCCTCCACTCACACCCTCTGTCCACAGTCCAGGAGCTCCAGATAAGCTCCAGTCTGGGCACCCACACCTCGCCTGGGCTATATTGCAGTTGTGCCTGTCCCCTGCTCCTAAAAGGATTCCTTGAACCTCAGCTGCAACCATATCTCCAGCTTCATCTCCTGCTGCTCCAGCGGCCGGACGCTGCACCTGATGTATCACTTTGCCTTGCCTTGGGTTGCAAATGGACCTTGTTAGGAGCACTTAGCCACATTTTGACACTGTGTGACTGTGCGCTGGTCATGGTGGCCACTGCTGTGCTGGGATCACCCTCAGCGGGGTGATTTTCAACATTACTTTTACTTTTTGTGCAAATATTATAAAATCTGTAAAGGTGAAGTAAATGCAGAAGTTCAAAACACAATGCATAGCAAGAAGACAAACAAACAAATTTTTTGAAGAAACAATAATACAGAAAATAATCTGGAAGTGGGCCTCCACAAATTAAATATGAACAAGATGATACCACTCCAGAAAAGGTAAATGTCATTCTGGGATATACTAAAAAGGAATTTTATATTTAAGACATGAGAAGGAAAAGTAAGGCTTCAGCTCATATAATTGAAGGGTATGACAGACATTTTTAGAAGTGCCATAAAAATAAAACTAATAAAGAAGCTTTGAAAATAACTTCAAAGAACTGGAATTTTAGTAAAAGAGAAAAGGAAAAATAAGGTACATATGGACTGTCAAGTTCATATGAAAATTGGTTAACTGTATGAATTTAGGAAAAAAATAATTTGGGGAAATTTAGCTTAAAAACAGGGAAAAAGAAGGAAAAAAATCTTTAATTTCTCTTTACAGAGAAGCACCAAAATAATCCAGAAGCACTGTGAAATGCTTGGCAACAGATACTGTTACAAAGAAGTTGTACAAATTGACAAAGGTTTATAACGGTAGAGAAGTAGGTGTACAAGTTATAATATGGAAATCTACATCAAAACTAGTAGAACAAACCATTTCTATAACCACATAAAAACCTAAATGAATTATGAAGCAAAGATAGTTTTATTGTTATTATTTCTGTAAATCAAGCTTACTCCAGAAATAATGGTATCATTGAGAAGACTAGTAGCAATTAATATTTTAAAATGTTGTTAACCAGGATTTCACCAGTTGTGCACTAGAGTTATTACTGAACCTTCCCTTTCTACCCCCGATCCAACTGCTATCTGTCATTTAAAGAAATAGACTTTAATTATGCTGGTTAGAGAAAAGCAGAAAGCAATCTGTTCTCCTGTTGCTTATGGCTGGCAGGTCTGTTTCTGACCCAAACAATAAGGAGTCAGAAACAACCTGCTATGAACATCTTGGTACTAAATCACTTATGGAAAGTATGTCTAGATAGTTCACTACAAAAATGAGTCTAGCCAAGCATTACTACCAAGTGGTGGCATATCTTCAGACCTCATAATTAGAATTGTTACTTGACAGCTGGTCAGTACTCAAGGGTCACCTCCTCCAAGCTCAGGTGTGATGCATCCCAACAAAGAGGAAGTCAGGTAAAAACACCAAGAAGCCTGTATGGATGAGTAAGGAGGTCCTAGGCAAACTCAGACTAAAAAGGGAAGCTTACAGAGGGTGGAAGTGAGGGCAGGTAGCCTGGAAGCAATACAGGGAAACTGTATGGGAAGCCAGGGACCAGGTTAGAAAAGCCGAAGCCCTGATAGAATTAAACCTGGCCAGGGATGTTAAAAACAACAAGAAAAGTTTCTATAAATATGTCAGTGACAAAAGGAAGACTAGGGAAAATGTGGGTCCCCTTCAAAATCAAACACACAACCTGGTCACCCAGGATACGGAGATGGCTGAGGTACTCAATGACTTCTTTGCCTCAGTCTTCCTGGGAATGCTCCAGCCACATTGCACAAGGCGCAGAAGGCAAAGGCAGGGACTGGGAGAATGTAGAACTTCCCACTGTAGGAGAAGATCAGGTTCAAGAATGCCTAAAGAACCTGAAGGTGCACAAGTCCTTGGGACCTGATAAGGTCCTGACGGAACTGGCAGATGAAGCGGCCAAACCATTGTCCATTGTATTCTATGATACCAAAAAACCACTGATGCCAAGTTAGCTTATATCCCTTGTGTAATTTATAATTTACATATGAACTGCACATTAGTCACATATTCTTGAATGTAAAGGGTTATAAAAAGCATGCAAACATTTTCCTCCTGCACAAATCACAGCTACAACATCATTGTCCTTAATCAGGAGCAGACTACTTGAGATTTTTGAACTTTAGGTATACCGAGCAGTTCACACGCCTTCAGACTGCATGTATTTATACCACTCTAATCCATAGAACCATAGAATGATTAGGGTTGGAAGGTACCTCAAAGATCATCTAGTTCTAACCCCCCTGCCATGGGCAGGGACACCCTACACTAGACCAGGTTGCCCAAAGCCCCATCCACCCTGGCTTTGAACACTGCCAGGGATGGGGCAGCCACAACTTCTCTGGGCAACCTGTGCCAGTGCCTCACCATCCTCACAGTCAAGAATTTCTCCCTAACATCTAACCTAAATCTCCCTTCTTTTAGTTTAAACCCATTACCCCTTGCCCTGTCACTGCACTCCCTGATAAACAGCCCCTCTCCAGCTTTCCTGTAGGTCCCCTTTAGGTATTGGAAGGCTGTGATCAGGTCTCCCTGGAGCCTTCTCTTCTCCAGGCTGAACAACCCCAGCTCCCTCAGCCTGTCCTCATAGGAGAGGTGCTCCAGCCCTCTGATCAGCTTTGTGGCCCTCCTCTGGACTTGCTCCAGCAGCTCCATGTCTTTGCTGTACTGGTTACCCCAGAGCTGGATGCAGTACTCCAGGTGGGGTCTCAGGAGAGCAGAGTAGAGGGGGAGAATCACCTCCCTCGACCTGCTGGTCACACTGGTTTTGGTGCAACTCAGGACACAGCTAGGGGACACTAATCTAACTCATCACATCTAGAATCACAAATTCAAAGAGAAGCCTATTCAGGAACCCTCCCAGTGTCCAGTTACTAAACTCATGTAAGGACTTAAGAAGAGACTGAAGTACCCAAGACAAAGGGTGACATATTCCAAATTGTCTTAATTATTGTTCAGGGTACCACAAACTATTTAGCCACAGTGTTCATCTGGTAGATATTCTATACATACATATCATGGTCTCAGAAATGTATCTTCTGACTACTTGAAATCTTGTTGACCATATGTATTCATAAAATATAAAATGGAATTTGCTGAAAAAGAAATTTTATATCCCTATAATTTCAAAAAGCTATCTTTTGCTGCCTATAATAGAAGAAATACTGCCAGAAATGTAAATCAGAAAGTATCTTCAATTCTGGAGAATAAATATGAAATGTGGCTTGATGCTACTAAATAAAAAAAAAATCTGAAGCTGACACTAAGTTTCTTTTACCAAAGTTAGCTTCTGATTTTAAAGTCCAAAAGACATGACAAAAAAACCCTTCTGCAATTGGCTGAGAAAACACTAATTTCAATTATTTACCCTCTACCAGGACAGAAGCACCTTCCCTTGACCAGCTGGTAATGCCCTAAAACTTACATTTTAAGACCTGTGGGTATATTTAGTTCCTGCATGAAACTCTTTCTGTTCATCCCACCATTGGTGGGTTTGCAGTTCATCGGCACCACTCTCAATGTTCAGCCTGTTTGATATAAATGCTAATCATACACTTCTTACTTGACGCAAATCTGGCAAGGACCTCAGCATCCAGTTGACTGCAATCTCAGGAAGTGAGTGGAGGAAGCAAGAGGGTTGAGAACTTGACTTTTCTTCAATCCAAGAAATGAGAACTGTACAGTGTGCTGGATCACACACACAGGTTAATGGTCTGACCACCAAATACCTGAGAGTATTCTCGATATGTCAGCTTCAGGAACTGAAAATTGAATAAGCAGCAATATTGAAGTTCCTTTTCAATCCCTTGCTGTCTCTTCTTGCCACCACATACAATGACTTCCAAAAGTCAGTAGCTTGCTACTACTTCTCAAAATGTAAAATGAGATATGTACCCTCTGCCCATGACACTCCAAAAGGTGGGAGTGGAACCCAAAATAACTTGACAAACTATCATAGAAACCAGCCTTTCCATGATATAAAACCCATCAGAAATGAAGGCAAGGAATTATTTAACATAAAAAGCTCATTTTTCTTAATTTTATCAATACGATTAAAGGCCTTCCATGAAGGGAAATCCAGGATTCAGAATACACAGTGGTTTCTAACTTGATTTTTTTTTTTATTAACTCCACTGTGCACATGAGCTTTTCATTGACATGTTTGCATCCTTTATATTCCTTATTCTATTTGATATATCTGTTGACTGAAATGCCCTTAATTAACTGCTTTACCTGTGTTCTTTCCCTTGTAATACACATTTCAGTTATTTATTTATTGTCAATCACAATAAATGGGTTGAAAACTGTGTAGGTGGAAAAATGAGAACAGAGGAATACTCATTCTAATTTTAGATCAAGAAAATTGTCAACTCAGAAGTAAAATTATGAGAGATAAAGATGCTACTTTTGTTTAAAATACATATACATACACAGCTACTAGCTAGCTTTTCCATTATGTATAAAAAAATAAATCAAACATTCAAATTTGAGGGGGAAAAAATGAAATTCAAAAGACCAATATTCAGAGAGTGTACAGAAAGGTGAAATCTGATGCCTGTTCAAAGACTTACTTGGTAGCACTCAAATTTATATTTTCATTTGACTCCTCAGAGAAACCAGTAACTAACACTCTGTTCATTGTCATGCCTTCGAGTTTTCTTGCAACAGAAGACAATACATCTGCCACCTTGACAGAAGGCAATTAAGTCTTTGCAGTACAACTTCTTTGCATGATACATATTTATTTGCATGTTAAGAGTAAATTTGAAAAATCAGCAAAAACTGAGTAAAAAGGATGTCTAAATTCACTGAGACCAGAATGGCACTTCCAAAGACTAAGTAAAAGCAATAACAGTACTTCCAGTTTTGCCTAGAGACAAATGCCCTGGAAAAGAGTGCTTTTTTTCATGCCATTATATATAGCACGTAATAATAGAATCATGAAAGGACTACAAACTGTTGTGCCTGATTGAATATGTAAGCATTGTAGAGCAGTCTGGGTAAAAAGCTGCACAGGAAAATGAGTCAAGGATTGTGGTATAAGGGCCAGAAGAAATTAATCTCCAGCTCTCTACACTGAGCAAGAATGATCACATCAGCAGTATTCTGGCAGAATTTTCTCACGTGTGAATGGTTAGGGAGAAGGGAAGAAGGCAGCCAATCCTTCTTTCATTCTCATAAAACTCAGGCACCTCAAATAATTCATCTGGACTTCGATTGTTTGAAATACTTTGTGACAAACATTCACAAGGAGGATGTGATCAATGTGTACCTTTTCTACACTGATTAGATGTCAATAACCAGCACAGAAGTGGACAGATTTTATAAGGCTGTAGAAATTCTCTTGTAGCCACCAGCCTCAAGGGAAGACCCCTCTCAGCAAAAAAGATCTAATGAATTGCTCACGGGCATGCTGCTACACCACGCTTCTAAAATCCCACTCATTACTATAAGCCATAAAGTTATAAATTTATAAGTTTTTAACATGTTAGTTCACACTAACAAATTAAGTTACACACTGATCTGTAATTAGGCATGATCTACAGACATACGAGAACTAAGAACGTATGCAAGTGAGAAACGGTACACGCTTACATGTATTTCTCATCAAGGGTAGAGTGAAATAGGTGAACAGAACAGGCACAAAGTTTTCATGATCAATCCAAAGAACTGAGATGGGAGTAACCATGTTACAGTAAGCTTTTCTATTCATTCTGTAAACTATCTACATTCATAATACCTCATTTGATGAGTAAATATTCTTTCTCTGTGAGTCAGTCGATTAATTAATGATTCAATGGATTAATTTTGGAACTCTACCTCTTGGCATTTAGTGACACAACTGGCACTTCGCAAAAAAAAAATCTTGATGAACTGCAGAAAATAATAAATTATGCAGTAAAAGTGTATTCTGCCCCGTTTTTGGCATATTTCCTTGAAAATTATCATTGTGACATAACAATTAATTTTCATGAGTATGGTCCTTATTCCTTACAATTCCATCTTCCACAGGTCAAATTTGGAAACACTTCCTTCAACGATGCCTTCCTATTTCATGTAATTCATTTCAGCCTTTAGTCCCCAGCCTTATTAATCTATTCTTTAATGCCTCTTAATCATTTTTCCCTGCTCTGCTTCTACTGCAACAGTCAGTTGATGCTTTATTGAGCCATACAGTCTCCCCCATTTTTCCCATTTTATCTCCCCCATTTTATCAACCTTCTTGTATATTTTACTATGAAATCAGTGATTTCTGTAACCTACTCTTCCTTTCATTATTAATCCCAGCTAAAGTTGGTTTTGGCTAACTTTTCACCAGAAACCATGGACAAGCAAATTACCATTTGCTTTCATTTTTCCTATACCTTAAAAAAAGTCCTCACAGGATATCTATGTTTTTCAAGGGTTTTTCATTTTGTGATGCTGGCAGAAAGTTATCATCTTCAGAAGACAGAAAAATATAATTATTTTTTATTTGTACTAAAGAGGATTAATTTAAAAAGCTCGTTGTGCTAAATTTACATATCACTTAGCACATGCACTGAAGCACGAGTCCTGTGAAGGCGCACTGAGTCAATTTGGGCAAACTACTTGTACCGCTATAGTACCAAAGATGAAAATACAACAAGATCCACAAGAGCTTATTATTAGATAAAATGCAACAAGAGACATCATATGAAAAATGCTAGAGACTGCTTTATGAAAAAAGTTTGGAAAGAAGAAGAGACAGAAAATGTGGCAACAAGCTGAAGAAGTTCTATCTCAATTCCTTGAGGAGCAAGTTCTACTTTTAAAATACATTTTAGACAAAGCAGCTATTTTTTCCCTATTCCTAACAAAATTTGGACTTTGGCAAATGAACAGGACATATGTGAATAGAACATGAATGACAATATATTTTTAATACATGCTCAAGACTTCAGTGACTTTACCTGCTTATTTTTATATGCATGTTTGGAAAGCTAGATTTCTTATCAGGTTATACATGTTGCATGTCAGTGAGGTCCACAGGCTTAAAAATCATAGCAGATGGCATTCTCTTTTCAGCATCACTTTGTAGTTTCTTTTTTTAAATTGACTTTATAAATTACAAGGGAGATCAATCCTTGTCTTATTACAGGGAAAACTAGCTTAATTTTAGTTCAATTTCCAGCTCAGCTTATTGCCTGAATTTTCAAAATCTGTTAGTAATTTTAAGACAGTATCAAGACCTTCATAAACACTCAAGACCTGGATGTTTTAACATTACTGAGTGCAGAGTACCTATTAGTATCCAAAACCTACTATTCACTTCTGAAAATTCATACAGCATCTTTTATGTCTGTGCTGATCTAGATGAAGAACTCTTCAACAGTACGTCTCAAATTTCTTTCTGTATTGTCACGGCTTTCAGTCTCTGACGTAAATCAACTATCATTCTGAAAAGATGGAACTTAAGCATTTTTTTATTAAGTAGTTACCATCTAAATACAGTTTGTAAAATCTTACTGTCATCTACTCAGGCGATTAAAATGTTTTGTCATTTTTCTTTATTGAGGCTACTTACATTATCACACAGGAGGGTCTTATTTTTGGTGCCTGTTGCGTAACAGTCACAGGGCTTGCAAATGTCGACGGCTGAAAGATCTGCACCTGCTTGTCTGTAATGGAAATCCTTGCACAGCTCACAGTTCCTTCCTGCATGAAAGAAAGGTTATGCATTATGGCTTCCAATTCATTAAAATTAGCTGTATAATTCAAAATTAAAGACTCTATTCCTTTGAGAGAATTCTATAATTTTCAGGACGTCCATTTTAATGCACCTTTCATCTCTACCTGCCAATTTAGTGATCCAGAGCATATGAAACAATGAACCTGTTACAAACTATGTTTTACTCCATTAAACTTCCATCTGTTATATAATACCACACTTATATAAAAGCTGTGCCATGCAAATGCCTATACATTTTTTGGAAAAATTATCATTGAACCTGAAACTTCTCTTTTTTCCCTTTACTAGACAAAACAAAGAAAACTGAAATAGAAGAGAATTGTTAAAAAAAGTATTCAAATATACTACTTCCACAGAATAGACACCTTTACTCAATAAGCAGGAAACTAACATTAGAGCAAAATTTGACAACATTTTTAATATGTTGCCTGTTAAACTGGTTCAATTAGAAAGACCATATTCTGGATTTGAATGCTCTAGTACATGTAATGGAAAGAGTTTTGAAACTATACATTCTAATTATTTGTTAGGATGTATTTTGCATGGACGTTTTTATACAAGATTGGATCAAATTTTAGCAGTATTTTGCTATAGCTTAAGTATTGACGCAACTGTAACTGCTGCACTATCTGGATAGTTTAAAGATACAGATACATGAGAGTTTATTGGAACATCAGCCATGGAACATTACTAATTTCAGCCAACACAAGACTTAGCCAAAAAGTGATTGTAAAAGAAACAGTCCATTCTCTTTTGTGTCTTACCAGCTGTGTTGTGTTGACAGTTATCACATACTCCACCGCTGCCTCTGTAGTGTTCCTGAGGAAAAGGGTCCATTGCTAAGTCGTAGTGGCAGCTTACTGCATGGCTGTAACATTGACAAGGTTTGCAATTATAGGCATGAACTTGGTCACCTGGACGAAAAGGCTTGTCGTTGTATAATGGCAAACAGCGATCGCACTGAAATAAAAAAAAGAAAATACTATTTCTTTCCCTTAACAAGAACACTATTATACTCTCTTCATTCACATGTTCTATTTGTTTTCCTCTATTTAAATATTAAAATATTGGTTTTAGACAAGAAGTGAGAAAGCACACAGGGAAATAACAAAACCTACTTTAACAACAGATTAAATTCAAGAAAGGTGTACAGAAGAAAAAAATTTTAAGTACTGACACACTCAATACAGGCTAACATCTTGAGATTCAGATTTAGTTAAACCTCTAAAGATGCAAAATGGTGCCTAGTGTGTTTGAAGCACAGAAGACATTCACATAATGCATCCATTTGGATGCATTTTAAACAAGGTCTGTTATTGTAGCTTGTAGTAACTGTAGTTTGTATAGCTACCATTTCACCTTATGAAACAAAAAGCCTCCTATGGCCAAATATGTAATGTTGTACAAAGCGTCTGAAATATCAGCACTTAATAATGTGCATTTCCCATGAAATTTTCAAGGAAAATTTTCAACAGAAAACACAAATCTGTACACTTATTCAACTCTGTCAAGTTAAATTTTAAATATGATACCAATGCAATACTATGATAGCAGGTACATTGTTTAAATAAATGCCTGAACAAACTACCTCATTTTCTTGAATTCTTTTCAAATTTATTAGATACAAAGGTTAATGTTGTTCAAGCACTTAATTAGCTTACAACCAAACCAGTAAAAATATTTTTTAATTAGTTCAGGAGCATCTCAGAAGCTCATTTTTTATTTGGATGAACTCACAATACTCCTTCCTGAGTAGAACTTTGTGAAGAATACAAAGTTGGAATAATCTTCAGTTCACAATAGACTCTACAAAACTTCAAGGAGATAATTTATTGTGCCTACTGGTTCATCAAGAACCAAAAGCAAATTGGATTTCTTAAAGTTAATGATTGGATAGCATTTTGGACAATTACTTTCTCTTTATGGTGAACAATACAACTAGTTTTTATAACATTGGCTCAAAAAAATGCTACATGTTGGCACTGGAGAGATGTTTGTTCAGATTTTTTTTTTAAATTCAACTGGCATTAAAAGTCCATTCCCAAAATACTGGTGCCTTGCTGGAGCTAAGAAACAAAACATATTACAATTATAATTTCCATCTCTCAGAAGGAACTTAAATACTTCAAAATAAGTTGCTTCTGTAAAGTATTTGGGCAACTTCTTTAAGTTTCAGAAGTATACTCCTCTTCCTTCACATCTAGTATTCTAAGCAGTATTGTAATTATTTAGGTCCAGTGTGCCTGTACACTGATCATTAGAAAACTGTACTTAAGTTTCTAAACTGTTTTGCTCACAGCTGATGCTTGGAAAGCATCCACTATGAGTAAAATGAGAAGTTGCATTAGAAAACATAAGATTAAGATAATCTAAGAATTGTAGGGCAGTGGCAACAAAAGCAACTTGGGAGAGAAAATAAAAGCAGAAGAATTTATCCACTGAAATTTAGTTATAATAAACAAAATAAACAGTAAGAGATAATAGCTATTGCACCTTTTTGCCATCTGCTAAAACCAAACCAAATCAACAAAAAAACCCCACAAGATCACAAGAGAAAAAGGAGATTTCAGGATGAAAATTAACAGGGCTTAACTTGAAACTTTGAACTCTGACCTTTATCAGAAGAATCACTGTCTGTGATTAGCCCAGTTCAAGTACACTGCGGAGAACGCCTTGACCACAACTCTTACACAAGTTAGACAGCCTAAATTTATTCAAATCCCTCCCTCATTCACATCCACCTTTCCTCTCTCTAGTCACTCCCTTTATCCCTAAATTGAGAAAAATTAGCATTACACAGCACCAGCAACATGAAACAAGTGTTCATTCAGGCATTGCACAACTTGGGAAGCACAAAAAGGAAACCCAAGCACCCAAAAAAACATTCCACTGATACGACTTCCTCCTTGCACCATGTCTACAGAAATACATCCTCCTTGAAAGGAAAAGAGTACAGGAATAGCTACCAACCTGCCAGCTCTGAATTTCCATTTGTGCATGGTGTCGTGGTTCAGCCCAGACAGCAGCTGAGCCCCACCCGGCCACTCGCTCACTCCCCACCTCAGCAGGATGGGGAGGAGAATGGGAAAAGCAAAGGGGAAGCCTCCTCAGGTTGAGATAAGGACCGTTTGATGGGCCAGCAAAGGGAGAGGGAAGCAACAGCAGCACTTAAAATGGAAAAAGCCTTTGACAAATCTGAACAAGGTCTAGCAGTAGATTTACAAAGAATGTCAATTCTTCACACAAGCAGCCTTTTTCCATAACCATAAACCCCACAAATAAGCAGGTATCCTTATTCTCAGGTACACCGAGGCCCTTCAGAAAACATGTTAAATATATGGCTTTCCCTACGGACAATAACAAACGTCCTCTTGATACATAGTCTGTTAACCTTCTGTGAAAACAGTTTTCTGAATAAACATTACATGGAGCCAGATGGTCAAAATACCTAGCTTATCTGGGTACAATTCATTAGTCTAAAGTTACGATTAAAAACTTATTTCAATAACGAATTCAGGAATTTATTTTTAAACTCAAATTATTATTACAAATTTACCTTCTCAAAATTCCTGAAACCAGCACACTTATGGAAAGATCACCAGTGACTTCAGCCTAAGCCTTTATATGTACCAAGTTCCTTATCAGCCACTAAGAACGCCAAGGACAGTGCCCCTGAAGAAACAGTCTACAAATATTCAAAGAAATACTTCAGAACGCAATGGTAACGGTGCTTTAAAACCTGCAATAAGTCATGAGCAACTAGAACCTTCTACTCCAACGCTTTTAAAATATCCCGCTGCTTGCCTCTGGATGGTATCTTTTTTTAAAAAAAAAAGTTATGTAGAATTTATTCCTTTTTTCTTTTCCTAACTGTGCAGGAGTTCCCATCTCACACCCGCCAGTCAAAGTTCAATTGCAATAACCAGTGTGCACACACACCTGTCATATTATACCTATGCTTCTATAATATCCGTATGTTATTAATGGTACACAGATTTAGACATCTGCTGAAGTGATATCAAGATTAGAATGCTGCCTTCTCAGAAATTTTCAAATGCTGTCTTGTCTTTGAAAAACTCCATTACATGTATCACCCAACCATGTGCTGCCCTGGAAGTGTTGACGATACCAGGATAGTTAATCGCATTCTATTTTTTCCTTCCTACAAGATCTCATGGACAGCATGCTTTCATTCCGTTTAGCTTCATTAGCCAAATAAATATGGCTTCTAGGCAATATTTATTCCAGTGTAGCTTAGCCCTGCTCTGAAGACAGTCGACTTAATTTCCCCGTGGCTTTCCCTCAGCACCCTCACTACAACATTTGACTGTCTATCAAGACCACGTTAGCAGATCTTTGAGCCGTACCTGTCTTGCGAACTCCCTGAGGACCAAAGAGCTTTTAAATTCAAAAGTTAGGAGGGGGGCGGAGAAAGTGTCTAGAACACTGTGAGTGACTCCAAGTGACTATGGAAGACAGAACAGAAATGAAGGGTACCTTCTGGGGTTCCATCGTAACAGTTCACGTACCTTAAAAGGATGGAGCATAATTTTAGAAAGTAAGCACAGCCATAACAGATGGTTTACAACTACTGTATGCCAAATACCATTCTAAGAAAAGACACTACTGCTGCTTTGCAGTGCTGAAGTAACTGACAAAGAACCTGACTGGCAAAGAACTTCGTATCTACCATTCTGAATGCCAGATTCCAAGAATAGGATACAACTGAGATCTCAGACACTGGCACAGATGTTGTCAGGCAGCATAACATATTTCTACTAAACTCCTCTCTCATTTATGCTTTTTTTAATGAAGTTTTTGAAGCCACACTAAGTCCTACAAAACCAAAGCATAGGAAACCATACTAATTCTGACTATCAGGCTGCTCAGTAAATTAATTCACACAAATTCTCCAGGATTAAAATTCAAAGCTATTTTCAAATCAGGCATCCACTCCACCTAGCTGTCACTTAGACTCCAACCCTGTAGAACTTTTGTAAAACAAAAGAGGGAGAAGGTATGTTTTGCAACTGACAAGTTCAGCATGTGTTGTTTGCCAAAGCTCTGACTTGCTCAAGCTATTACATTGCAGATCTCATGTTTATTTTCCCTCTTTTTCTACCTTGGTTATTTGGAATAAGCCTCTGAATTTCATTCTCTTGTAACATTAGAGTGTGCTGTAGCCACCGTTATTAGGTATTCTAGGGTTAATTTCACTCTTCTGAGGAAGCTATTGCATGGGATTTTTTTTTTTAGTATTTTTTAAATAATAGTTTTAGTGTGGTAAAAGAAAAAAACAGATTGGCTAATCACTTGGGCACTTATATTGATTATATGAAAAATCATAGAAATTCAAAAAATATGTGGTACTATGATTTACAACAGTGAAGCACCAGCCCAGTTGTATCTCAGTTTTCTTTCACATTAAATGAAATAAATATCCTGCACGGTAGGTAAGTCCCTGAAAATAATTTTCAGACTGGACAATCCTTCTTAATTTCTGAGAGGTAACAACAACCACCGTAATGCCAGGTACCACCTGCCTACCTCCTAAGTAAAACTTAGAGACATCAGAGCAAAATGTGTAAGGGATAACAACCACAATTCCTTCAGGGTATCATCACCTGTGCAACAAATCATGAGGTATCTGAGACTGTAACAAGTTCTGCCAGTATTTCAGCACAGCTTGTACACAAATTGTTTTAGAAGCCTGGATCTTTGAACTGTGAAATTACACCCGTTTCCCAGGGATAGATTCATGGACAAACCCATAACTTCCACAGGCATGACAGAAGATATCTAAAATTTTCAGGCAGGTAAGACTACTGGAGTAGGTGCCTTTCTGCTTGTTGTTTCCTAAAGTTGCAGTCAACCACCTGTCTGCTCAATTTCCTTTCTTTTAATTTTTATATAACCAGCTTCCTCCCAGGCCTATCCTCTGGATACAGAACGATGGCATAGAGCTTACCGAAGTGCATTTTTTGTTACCTTGCTTGCTTCTGCAAGCTAGAAATCTTTGTTATTAAGCGAGTGACCACTTACTATAGTTAATATTTACAGCTCCTCAGGTACGATGTATCATTAATTCCAAAATCTGACATGATGATACAGATTGACCTTTAACTAAGATTTAGATAGATTCTTCTGTGACAACATAAAAAGCCGTATTTATCCAATTGTTGGTAAATCAACAATGTCATATCCAGTTTTCAGACTGTAGATGTTTAAGACCATTAATTATTTGCACAGAAAACTTGAGAAGACTTGAAGCCTTTACTTTATTCACTCTCACTTCCATTCACACCCTCTCAAGCATTTATTAGTTGCTTGCTTTATTTTAAATTATATTTTCTACTATTATTTCTACAATTATTCCTGTGTATTTTGCCATTACCCTTCTCTATTAAATTCTGTATGACCAATTTAAAGGAGACTGAGGCTGTAAGGTAAGGCTGACCTTGTTTGCTTGTCGTCTTTTTTCATGGCCTGTTTCCATCACGTGATATCATGCAAAGTTTTTGAACTTACTATATTGTCTATAAATTAGTCTTTGCATATAAGTGTTACCGAAATCTGTGCTCTGCTCTTGGTGTCTCCATTTCCATTTGTAAAAGGCAGAGCTATTTCCCAAAGCAGGACACAAGGCATTTGCAGAACAACTTGTAGATGAAGCTGAACATTTGTTTTTATAAGATGAAAGACAAGCTCTGTGAGGATTGGTTTCCTCCTCTTTCTTAATCTGGCCCCTCAACATCTGCAAATCCTTCTTAAGTGTTCCCTTCTCCTCACCATCTAATATTTCATAGCAACATATTTCTTCATCAAAACAGAACTCAGAGGAAAATTTAAAATAAAAAGAAATTCCATTTGGTACATCAAATTTCATAATATGGTGATGTGAATAACTAAACTAACATTTCCATTTGTAAAGAATCAGGCAAAATTTTAGTTTCTGGTATTGCTTTGCTGTGCAACAGCTATCCAGATGTATACGCCAGATAAATTCAAGATGGTAATTTTAGTTGTATTAAGTGTAAATGTGACAAGGACATACTCTGCCATATGTTAAGAGCTTGTCAAGGGATCTCTGATTTCTGGACCAAGATAATAAAAATAACCTCAAACCCCAAAACCTCCTTATACCCCCTCAATTGTGGTGACTTACTGCTATAGCACAGGACAGAAGTTAAAAGAAGACTGCTGACAGTGCAATTTCTTCTCAAAAACTGTGCTCCCTGCCCTCTGAAAAAAGTTTATACTCTGAAAGTTCCTTCGTCAAATGCTTAATTAAATCCATAATAATAATAATAGTAGCCATAATAGTAATGCTCAATTCACTGGGGTGGGTGCCTGAGAAACATAAGTGCAAGTCTAAAAGACAGTTTTATCAATGTCAACTATAGTCAATAATCAGAATGGATTTTGGTTTTGCATATGTTTGCTTTACAAAAAAAATCAAAATCTCTAGGCTGTTTGGATTTCAGGTAAACCCTTGATAAAAGTAGTGATATATTTGCAAATATTAATTCTATTTTATTACTATTTCTGTTTTATTTCATATTTAGTCAATACCGACATGGACATTAAAGAATGAGGAAAATAATTAAGCATCCTTATTCTACTCTGAATACAGTTAATTCAAGGATTTCAATTATAGTTAGAATGCACATATGCCAAATCAAAAATATGACACTCACTGGAACAACCCCTTAACATTGACAGAAAATATCTGATAAGACAGATACATTTTAATGATGTATTTGGTTTGTTTTCACAAGGTAGCATAAGTCTTGCAAGAGTGCTTGGTGAACTTCCAGATCTTATTAAATATTTATAATTAATCCCTACAAAGTAACATTTCACAATGTGTGTTCTAATTAAAGGGACATTGTCAGTTTGCATTTTTTTTCTAATTTGACCCATCTAAAAACTTCAAATTTCTGTTCAAATCCCATTTAAACTGTAGATCCTACCCTTTTACTTAAAAACCTAGTAAAATTAGATGCCCTACAAAATTTTACAAAGATCTTTCACATGATCATAAATACAATATCAAATGCAGTCAGGCTAACACTTCTTGCTCTATTCTAGCAAGAGACTGCTTGGGAGTTTTTTGATGTGAGATTAGTCTCCACATTCCTACTGCTGCTGTTATTTCGTAGCCCGTTCTTAATTTTTAGAAAGCCTATTTCCAAAGGCATAAATATAGCAAGGAATACAACATGCACTCATGATGGAAATCTAATGTTCGGTGGGATTGTGGGATTCATTCCTCTGATGTAACTCATTATTCCTTAACCTCAGCTTTTTTTTTTTTTCTCTCTCTCTCTCTTTCTTGGGTTTTTGGGGTTTGGATTTTTTTTTTTTGAGGTAAATAATTAATCTAGGGACAGAATCTTTTCTATTACTCTAAGCTTCCTTGACACATTCCTCTAGAAGACAAAGACTTATAGTAAACAACTCCATTTTGGTTCTCCTATAGCCAAGAATGATAAAGCTAGTAAGAAAATTATAATGTTGCAACTTGGTATGTTTCAACTACACACTACACTTCAAAAATCCCTCTTTATTGAGAAATGCTGTTAAGAGCAGAACAAAGCAATGATAAGAATGCTTTTTCTAGATTGTATCTTGATTTTTTAATATGGTCTTTTAATTAATTCCAAGAAATTTAACCTTAATATCAACTATCTGAAACCACAGAGCAGTAAAAAGTAATATTAAGTTTGTTCTTTTACTAGAACAATCATGTTGCTACTACAGATCTTTTTAAAGATAACCAAATGTCATATATAACTATAAAAAGTACAGGAAATTGACATTTACAGGCGACCCTTAAATAAATTCAAAGTTCAATTTTCAATGTTTTAAAAAGCCACTACCCAAATCACTGGTTTAGATCAAAAGAATATTGGCAAGAAAAAACTTCCACATACATATGTACGGGTATGTCTCAGTATTTTCTAGGCTGTGCCTAAATATGCAAGACATGTATAATCAAGTCCAAAATGTTTTCACTCTTGCTATCTTACACATATTTTGTAACACAACTGCTTTAGAAGATCTCATTCTTAGCTGAAGTCAGAGACTGCAATCTACAGATGCCTCAAGTATCTACAGATGTTCCAAGTATCAGAAGGTAGATCTATGTTAGTGGTTTACTTTGGACTAGGAATGTAGTTTTGAAGCAAATCTCTAAGGTTTTCTGCATTCACTGTGCTTTGGTTTGCATCATGGAACAGATCAAATGGTTCAAGATAGCTCCTTTTCAAATGACACTAAATCAGAAACCGAACTCCAGGACTGTGCCTGCTACACTCCATCTACAGAATGGGTCTGTAGTCCACAGAACCAGACTAAACAGGTTGCCCAGGGAGGTGGTGGAGTCATCATCCCTGGGTGTGTTTAAAGAAAGGTTGGATGTGGTACTTAAGGACATGGTTTAGTGGGTAATAGGTGGTAGGGGGATGGTTGGACTAGAAGATCCTTGAGGTCTCTTCTAACCTTAATGATTCTATGATTCTATTCTATTCTAAAACTATCATAGAGGGGAAAAAAAAACAAAAAACCAAACACAGCTATCTCCCCTCCTCTCCCCCCCCCAAAAAAAAACCAAACAAAAGACACCACCATACACCATAAAATCCTAAAAACCCTGAAGTACATCTGCTGTGAACATTGGTTCTTCATTACCTTCTGACTCCACAGATCATTTGCTAGTTGCCACAGCAGGTAGAGCCATAATTTTTATTAGATACTGACAGTCTAAATTCAGTTTTGCATCTAATGTTTGAAAGTGGTATAATCCCGTAATAAGAAATTAAATCCCTGAACACAGCACTCCTAATGGTCTGTGGTGGAATGGCTTTTGGCAGAGTGAGTGTGCGTGTGTGGTGGTTTTTGTTTCCTTATGTAATACAAATCCTGCTACAGAAAGTTTCCCTATAAAAGCTAGGACAACACTAACACATACACACACTCTTTCCCAGGGTTAAAATCCCAATTTTTGAGGCTATTCATAGGTGACAGATAGACAAAGGAGAGACTAACATTATTTCCTTCTGTATAGCTTTCCTTGACGCACAGACACCTATATGGTTCCGTAGTCGTATCGCAATTATCAGCATGGCCATGGCAATTACACCTGGAAAAACAATGAGTAGTGAAGAAAAAATTAAAACATGGAAATGCATCTGTCCAACAATATATAACACGTTCACAAAGACAATTTTGTGTTTTACATAGTCTAGTTCTTTATTAAGCACAAATAAACACCAAAAAGAGTGTTAAGTGCGGTAACCTATGAAAGACTATTTCACTCAACATATTTTTAAGTATCAAAAATTGCTTTCCAAGAAAATAAAAACCAGCATGTAGCAGAGCTACTGTTACCTTATATAATATGTAATGAAAACTATATTTCAGTATTAACATTAATATGCAAAACTTTATTAAATAAATGGCAATTATTCATCAATATTATGCCTTACAGCATGGCTATATTTTTTCAGGAAATCTTAACCATACCAACCATAATTTTCTAGTTTAACCCATTTTGATCTCAGTTAAAAAGTCAATGCCTTACTAAAATAAAATCTTTATAGAGTATTAGTTAATAGGCAATAACCATCCCACTCTACCTGAAGGGCTGCTCTTCTGGAGGCAGGGCATAGCTTTACAAACTACAGCTGAAGTTATTTTACTGTTACATAGTCACCAAGATCGTATACATTTTAGTAAAAAGAATTATCATAACACGTCTAAATCAATAATCAAAATGTATTAGTAGTGTAGAAAATTTTAAGGTAAACATGATCTCTAATGGGGTGCTTTATCTCAAAACAAGAACTACCAAAAGAATTTCAGGAATAATACTTATTAACAAAAATCTGCACCATATGCTTCTTGAAACTAGTTCATTGCCAAATTTGCATATTATTTACAGGGCATAATTAGTCCTTTCACAAGACAGCGCACTTATCATATACAATAAAGTTGTCAGTCACAGATAATGTAACACTTTTACTGACAGCTGCCCAGTTTTAAAAGGAAAACTGCAGCTAAAACAAAGAATGAGTTCTGCATTAAGACTTCAAATGGCCACGTCTGGGAATCAATAATGAAACTTAGAAAAGCTACTGAAGTAAAGCACAGGCCATGTTTTTAATCATAAGCCTTTACTTAGAAGCCCTGGTAATTCCAAGGAAAGGACTGTTTTTGACAGATTTGTATAATAAGTATAATTAATTTTAAAACAACATGTGATCAAATGGTTTTAAAAAAAGCAGTACACCAATCATTTCAAACTTGATGCACTGCTTCAGACCAAATTCCCTTCTCGTTCATAAATGTACAAGCAGAACAACTTCATTAAATTTTAGGCAGGTCATTATACACTTTGCACAGCTGTAGTAGTCACAGGCAGTGATGAGTGGGGGAAGAGTTCCATAAACCTACCTTCCACTGACTGTAACTTCATTAACTCCATAGTATCTATGCCTAAAATTTACCCAAGACTCAGTAGTGTGATACTGGCCACGGAGATGAATCCTCACTTGCGTAGCTTTTACAAATTCTTGGAGAGATGGAGTATTGTAAAAATCATTGTAACCAGGTCGGTGATTTGGTTCCGGAGTAAGAACACTAAAAGTTAGATTACCATGGGAATATGGTGTAAAGCTGTTTAAATAGAAAGGAAGACAAATGAAAATAAAAGTATCACATATTTTGTAGATTTTATCTCCTAATATCTTTTTTCTCAGATAGGATCTCCACTTAACTGTGCATAGTTTTTGTGGTTTCTGGGGAAAATTCTTAGATCAGTGGATTCCCAGTCACCAGAATTCAAGCAGGAGAAAAGAAGTGTCCTCTATATGTCTGGTGTTGTCCAAATTGCCATGCTCTTCTCCAGACTAAGTTTCCAATTAAGAGTAAAGCCTATAAAGGGCAACTTCAAAATATGAATAAGATGGGACTGGTACAGAGTCGCCTACACTAAGTTTTCAAAAAGTTTGACACAATGTCTTAGAGAAACATGAACTACGCTTGGACTGCATAAGAAAATCATTAAGATGACTAAACACAATAATTAACATGCCCATTTTATTAATTATATACTCACTAAACACATAAAAACCATACAGAAACAATTTTATTTTTAATTCCAGAGTCACTGGACTGTACTAGCTCATTCGATGACTAAGCAGAGTTAGAAACACACACCACCTTCCAGTGAGTGAAGTGCAAGACAATTTTATGGAATGCAGCAGGATTGAGAGTAAAAGCATGTATTTAAGCCCAAGAAGGGGGAAGACAGTTCTGAGAACTCAAGTAAAGGCTGAGTAAAGAAATTGCACGTTTGCACAATTTGGCATGAATCTTATCTCATGTTTATCTATTTACTAGGCGGGGTTCAGCTATAAGCAGAACTTGCCTCGGCAAGAGGCAATGCCTGCTTACTTGTGCACTTACATGGGCTCATTAAAAATAGGTATCCCCCAATATCATGTGGCACCTGACACCCAACATTCAAAAAAATGTAATTCTCATCACTTCAAAATAACTCCAAGCTTTCAAAAGATGAGATTCATAGGCTAGGTCTGCTGAGTCATACTGCTCTGTCTTCATGAAGGACCTTTGAATTTACTGTGCCCCTATCTAGGTCAGTGATTCACAAAGATCTCAGTGGAATATATCTGTATGCTTCTCTAGGGGATACTGTCTTCTCTTCCCCTCTGCAGAAAGTTAAAGTATTTTGCTTCCATGACATATAAAACTAATGGAAATATTAAAACAGGTACGAATGGCAGTTCATAGAATGGGTTGGGCTGGAAGGGACCACAAGGATCATCTAGTTCCAACTCCCCCTGCCATGGGCAGGGAGACCCTACACTAGACCAGGTTGCCCAAAGCCCCTTCCAACTTGTCCTTGAACATTTCCAGGGATGGGGCCTCCACAGCTTCTCTGGGGATGAATAACACCATCTTGGTATGGAAGCAGCAGAAGGAACAGCAGAAGGACTGTAAGACCGGTGGGACTTAAATAAGCAGATAATCAAAATCTTAGGTATCTACACACAGCTTCTCAAGAAACCAGAAAAACAAAGATGATCCTGAAACCAGGATCAGCCAATATTCAGACTAAGCAAAGAATGGGATAAAGGACAGTGAGCAACTGCTAACTTACAGAGGTGGTACAGGATGAAGAAACAAAAACCTTAATCACTTTCACCTCCTGAAGGACACAAGAGTCTGTTTAGCACTACCATGTGGTCATCAAACCAAGAACCCTCAATTCATGGTAAGGATTTCAAAGCCAAGGTCACTTGCCTTCTATGCCAACCCAAGGAGTCCTGGCTAGGCCCCCAGGATACAAGCACACTGGTGTCTAAATCCTGGACAACCAATTTGGACACTTCTTGGTGCTTACAGATATGAGGGTATGAAAGACACAAACCAATTTTACAATAAAATTACCTTCCCCTCCTATAAAGGTCTCAGCAGGGAGCTCTGCTACACTGCTCACACAAATTTGGAGCGTTGTTCCAACAGTACTCTGAGTATACAGAATACTCATCATTACAGGGTTTATTTCTTATCTTTTAATCAAAGCTTTCTGTGCATCAGCTGTACCCAAAATCATTCATTCATATCACTTCTATCATCATTTACATCGCAATCAAAGGGAAGAAACAGTGCTACTTACAAAATGTTTATGGAAATAGTTCATACTTAAGTCCTCAGTTCTTGTTAGAAAAAATATACAAATACATATTTCTGGACTGAAAAGGGCACTACACTTCATTTGAGTTATTTATCCAAAAATGTTTGGCTTAGAGATTTCCCTTCTCATCTACCTTCTGCTCCAAGGATCAGCAATAAAGCTCAAAGTCCTTTGCTGAAAACTGATGTAACTCAGACGACCTTATGCTCCACTCCCCAGAATACTGAACTCCTGGAGAACAGACAAAACTGCTGACACTTGAAAAGTCTTAGGAAGGTAGCAAAAGTGAAACAACAAAAAAAGCAAAATGCCTACAGCACCTGGTACTGTATTTTCTCACTGATTTCCAGCCAAGTACTAAATAAGGCTAATACTGACTGGCATCTGAATTCAGATAAGGGATAGTGCATTTGGATATATGTAGTGCTATAGACTCAAGTATACACTCATGTGTGTAAAATGATTATGTATGTTATATGCTATATTTAGGAAATTTATATTGTATAAATTATGTATTTTAAAATTTACACATGCTAACTGTCTAGTAAAAAAACCTTGCAACACATTTCTAAGTAGTAATGAATCTTCTCTCCTTGCACTCCCCTAGTTGGTGGTTTGTTTGGTTTTTTTTGTGGTTCTTGCTTAGATTAGAAAGCTTCAAGATACAATTTTTAACCCATGTTTTACATGTTTTGCATGATTAATAGTAAGGCTGAATGATTGGCTTTTATACTTAAGTTTGGCCTCTCTTTTACGCTTCAGAACAAGTTGCGCTCTCAGAGATCAGCAGGTATACTTTCACATTCATTAGATTAAAACAATCTTTTGTATCAGTACTTTCCTCTGCTCTTCATCTCGGTGTTCTACAATTCTACTGACAAAAGCCCCCCCAAAACAAAAGCATGTAAGTCCACCTCAAATAACAGAGGAATCAATTGTGTCACATTCCTCAATGTCTGAAATCTGATAAAAATGACAGATGACCTTTTGGCAATCTTCGATCGAAAGGTCAGATTTGGGATCTTTTATGCACTCAGCAGCCCATAATAAATGAGTACACCAAATTAAAAGATTCTATCTCATTGGAACATAGAAATGAACGATGTCAGGATGTTACCTGCTCAAGCATCTGTATTATGCAGATAATACCCATTCATACCTAGGAAGCTGGAGACAGTTGACAGAGTCCGGTTTTTTCAGAGATCCATTGTTATCCATTTCAAAAATACTGCAATTTTTCGCAAAATACTGCCAGTCTTCCCAGTTTAGATCATCTCTTTTTTTCCTTTCAATTCTTATTGCTTCAGGGTGTGGACTGAAGAACTGCAGTACAATATAGAATACCTACAAGGAGACAACAAATTTATAAACTCATATTAATGACTAAGTTGTAAAACAATGAGAATATAAGCTTTTTTCAATGTGACAATATACTCTACCACTCACAGAAAAAGAACCAGCATTTCAGTCCACATATTCCCAATTAAAACTAAAGAACCTTTTTTGTTAAACAAGCTCTTGGATCTCTCGGACATTATTACACAGAAACTGAACTGTTGCATCAGAGCTCCACATTTTCTTGAAGACCACTTGACAATGCACTACAAAGTCAAGCCCATGATCTCTTACAGTAATATTGTTTCAGCAAAAATGAAGGGCATATCTTTGTGTTGCCAAATATTTGATGAGTTGTTCGGTAACAGATAATTTATAATTTTTTTAAGAATCTCCCTATTTTTAGCTTGGAATATCATCAAATACCTTGTGTGTTGTATGAAAGAGCACTTCCCCCAGCATAATGATTGTACACAAATATGTGTGTCAAATAAGCCAAGTCTTAGAACTTCACAGGCATTTCAACTCACTTTTAACTAAAGGACTAATTCTTACTTATTTAGCCAAAACATGTTATTATATTCTTTCCCCCCTCACTATTAATGACAAAAGAGGAAAAAGATACGCTAGAAAGAATACACACAAATTTGGTAGAGCCTCTATTGTGAATGCAGCCCCACTACTGACACATCCCTCCGTCCAAGACATCCTGACGCTCTTCAACAGCATAGTGAAGTGTTAGGTGCAATCTGGCCTCTTTGGAAACCTTGCCTGCTTATTGAATTCTCCTTCCATATTCCTCAGGAGGCTAAACTACCATCTCCAGAACATCTACAAAACAGAAATCCCCTCTGATATGTCAGTGTGCCTCAGACATGTTAAATTGAATTTGATTGCAGTCAGCTTTCTACCAGGAGGTATAAAACAAGCACCTCAAGTTTTAATAGAAATTAAAGTTGAAACTTACAAAAGTGGAGTTAAGAGAGCAACCAGTTTCTAAATACTGGCATTTTCACACAGGATATCCACTCTGGCATGTCTATTCTAGATTACTGCTTGTTGTAACAGCCAAGGCACATCAAAAGAGAATGACAAGAACTGTAATGCATTCTGTTGCCATTTGCATTGTTTCATGCTCGTAAAGAAAGTTTTCTTCCTGGTCCTTTAAGGATAATGTCTTAAAGCATAAGGTTTGAATTTCCTCAAAATTGTAATTAAATATCTATGAAAAAATCTTCTCCTACTTTTGATTTAATTAATAGCAAATGTAATCTTCTCATTACCTGATACTGTCCATTTTGTAAATCTATTGTGATTGAAACACCATGATCCAGACCTGCAGTATTAGCAAACACAGATGAAATCCAGGTGGTCCCAATGTCATCATCATTGATGTAATACAGAGGATGGGCTTCTGCATCCAACCTCAGCACTCTGTCATTAGTGGTATCATCTGCACCATTAGGGATGCAGTACCTCTGTATCAATGGGTGTACCCGGGGATGACTTCCAGGACAGCGGCACTCAGATTGGGTATGCAGATGAGGAAATTTTCCAGAGAATACTTCCAAAATGTCTCTGTCACAGCATATAAAAAAGTAATTACATACATGATAAAAAAGGACAAGTGCCACTTTGTGCCTCTAGGCTCATAGATTAAACAAAATTCAGTCTAGATTATAATAGAAGCCCTAAAGGCCTGGTTTCATCTCACAGAAACAGAGCAATCAGACAGGAACCAGGTCAGGGTCCTATGTAATCACTGGTAAGCAGCAGGCACCTTCAGAAGGCATCTGTGAAGAAGCACTCTGGAGTTGCTTTCATTGCTCCATAGGCATATATAGAGCCACGGGAAATGAGCGCTTTTTGGGGCTATCTAAAGCTATGTAGGATGAAACCAGCCCTAGGTGCAAGGAGAAAAACTCTTAACATTTTATAACAGCATCATGTCTGACTCCAATCAGTGATCTGGACACTGCATGCCATAGCATATAGCCTGTAACCTCAGGCATCTGTAACAGATGAGTTGAACATTTGCACTCAAATCCTCCAAAAAGACCAGCTTCAGCAATATCACATTGCACCTTAGAAAACCTGGATAGAAATATTTTCACTTTTAACTAACACAAATGTCCACTTTTTTAGTTGTCCCAGTCTGTGACCACTCTAATTGCTTCTTACAACCCATGTCAAAGGGATTGAGTCACTTTCATTCCCTCAAACATCAGCAACTAAAATATATAGGTAGGGAGGCAAGCAGATAGAGATGGGCAGGTTACCTAAACCTTCATCTGCTCATCTCTGGTTAAAAGAAGGATTCTGTGAGCCTAGAAGATACTGAATTTTTAAATTAAAGAAAAAACTCTGTTCCCATTTTGCTACTTTATCAGTAAGAACATAATTTTCATATATTTATTAAGCAAATAAATACTTGGTAGCTACCACTACAAATTCCACAGAACCCAAAGTTACAGGAGGTTTTAGATAGCCATAGACTTAAATTGATTGATATGCAGACAAGACTTTTCCTTGTCAGTTTATCCCAGATAAACATTTTGCACCAAGTTATCTGTGGATATAATACTACATCTACAAAGACATCATTAGGTCACACCACTTGGTAAAATACATTATCTTTCATTTTTTAAGCTTTATTCATTTCACTGGCTTATATTATAGTTCAAAAGATTTGACTCTGAAAGAATATAACCAGCATGATTTTCATATAACTTGGAATTCAGATTAATACTTTAAATGCACAGGAGCTCAGTTCATTGTGATGTCCTGCAGACAGCCGAGCTCCTAGGAAACTGCTCTACAGCTTATTGAAAGACTATCATTAAGTAGCCTTAAGGTCCGCAGTCACGAATGTCATTGCGTGTAGCCTACCCAGAAGCACCACACAGACAAACAAGACCTGACTACTTCTGGCCAGCTTGAATTGACTAAATTAATCCAGCATGAGCTGGATAACAAAAGTAACATTTGTTTGTAATGCGCTAGGAAGGGAGGCTGGAGGGCAACAGAAATTGTAGTGCCAACCGTGATTTGGCCTCAGGGATGGAGGAAGTCAAAGCAATTGCTCAGGGCTACGTGGGCTGAGCTAGCAAAGTCTTTGGTGGCTTATGGTGACAATAATATAGAAAGCAATAAATAGTTAAGACAATAGCACGTCAGGGTGGGGGAGTGGGGGTGGTGGAACATCAAGAATACCCAATCTGGTTGTCTGATACCATGGACAAGCTGAAACCAGAGGAAAGGAACTGCTAAGCACAGAGGCCAAGCTCACAGTGACAAAGTCAACATGCTGACCAGCCTGTCCTCTTCACTTGAATGACTATTAAAGTGGTCTCAACTGGACTGGCCTGCTATGCTCCCTTCCTCGCCCTGCAATTTACATGGAACTCTGGAAAAGCTTGGCAAGTCTCATCAAGCAGGACTAAACTTATCAGTACACATTGTTTCAGAATCATGAGTTGGTAACAACTAGATAGTTTACAAGCATTGAAATCTAGCAACTGGATCTACTCTCCACAAGAACACTAGGTCAGGTTGTAACAGGGACAAGAACAAGGAAAGCACAGTTATTAATGTTAAGTTTCACTACATATATACTACACATACTACTACATTATACTAGCTATATTTAAGCAACAGTTCAAAAGCAAAACACATCAAGTTGTTGAATTTTCTATAACTCAAGATTTTTTAGATTAAAAGTAATCTTTGAAATGAGGTTCAGTAAACTACATCATCACAAGGAACCATCTGAAGGAAACATAAAAAAAGCACTGTGCTTAGTGAAACAAATGTCTATTCTCTTTCTTCTCACCACACACTTTTTTTATTTTAGAAAAATAAAGATTCTTTACCTGTTTGTGAGTGCCACTGGGTAAAATCGAAAATCTTGCATTCTTCCAACAAATTGCTCTAAACCTAAGAAAATATACCATAAATAAGTAATCTATGGAGAGAAGGCAGCTTTGCACTGCATGAGAGCACCTTCAATTCAGTACTCAGATCTCTCTTGCACAATTACCCCTCCTGAATGAAACTATCTTGGACCTGGACAAAACTAAAGAGGGTAGTGACTTAATTTTTTTGATAAAAAAGAATGATTTATAACAACTTTATAAGAACATTTTGTACCTATCTCTTTTCTGATTAGAGAGGTGGCACAAGGATCGGCTCATTAGACAGAAGTAATGAGCCAGACCATGTGCCACCTCTAATTAGAGAAGAGATACAGTAGGCACAACTGTACCTATCAATTTATACAATAAAGATAAAACGTATTTTAAAATATTCCTTTCTTTTATACATGTATTAGTTATTGAGTATTCAGAATGAAGATCACAACAAAACACGCTTCCAAACAAACACGCTTTAAGAAATGGGGCACAGGACTACTTTCTTGCCCAAGAGCACAATAAAGTTGTTTAAGCAACATATAGTTATATTTAGGAGCTAGCTTCAAATTCTGCATGTTCCTGAAGAACAATAGTCAGTGTTCTTATATCTGCAGAGCCAATAATTTGTGGAGAGCAACAAAACATCCCCCAGCTGTTCTGCAATGATCATGTCATGCTGTAGTATCACATAAAATTCCAGATGTAGACGAAGAGTAACACTATCAGGCATTACTAGAGGCTGGGGGGTTAGCATTCTGACAGTGGTTTACTTGCGTGTTGATAGAAATGAAGAACATGAACAGCCAGAAATCTTCCGCGCTCTTCCTGACTCTGGAGAGGAGTGTATTCTAGTGGCCACACACAATCCTGTTCTGAAATAATTTCATATATTTACTCAGAAAAACTAAGACTGTAAATTAACGGAATGCATCACTTTAGAGATCTATGTTTTGGAGAATGCAGAAAAACCTATATATATTCTGTGTGTCACTGCATAAATCATAAACCTACACCAAACTCCTATCTTTCAGCCAATAGTTTGAGAAAGCTAATTGTACAATAGGAATTTTCTCCTGCAGGAAGATATCGCTTCACAGGATATACACAACAAAATGACTCACACGTGTTTTTTTAACCACATAGTACACATTATTCTCATTATTCCAGTGCATTCCAATAAAATACAAGCTTTACCTGTGAAACTTTGTCCAATTTGCAGCATACCGTCAGCATCTGCAACTGATCCCACGAGAATGCGTGAATCAAAAGGGGTGTTGTCATCTTCCCAGCCATTCAAGAAGAAACTAATTCTGCTGTGATGAACCTATAGAATCAATGCAAATGGACATACACTTCATTATGCAATCACTAATTTCTCTACATGTTGTGTCTATCACTGATTAACCATTAACATTACTTTGACCTGCTTGCTGTGAGTATTTTCGGTGCCTGCTGAGAGTAGATACCTCTCTTCCGTCCATCCATTAGCAAATCCAGTGAAGATCATCACTCAGGTGCCCAGAGTATAACATTTCTACAGTGGTTAAATCAAAGAAGAATCTATGGTACAGCGATCTGGTGGGGAGGGGAAGAGAGGAAAAGGAGAAGGGTCTGTTTCACAAGGTACGAGGTTGGTTACAGCTACTTCACCACTTCAGGCCACGGGCACATGTTATAGCTGTCAGAGCTCTTCTCACACACATCAGCTCATACAAGCCTCAAGGGGTTATCTACCATACTCAGGATAACCAAATGCAGCACATTTCAACCAGGCCTCTAACACCCCTCCAAAATGCCTCCCTAACCCTAGCATGTTTCTTTCTACAAGGGCTGAAGGGAACAGCAGAGGAACTGGCTACATCTGCTTTACACCCACCGGGTAATTCCCTTACATCAAGGGAACCCTTGGCTAGGAATATGCACTCAGCCAGCACCCCAGGGTACAGTTTTCTGCAAGCCTTCCCCTCCCTGCCAATTCATTTTAAATTTGAGCTAACGTTCATAGAAATACTTTATGGCATTCTCCCAGCTCCACAAAGTCACAAGATGCTGAACTTTTAAAGTGTTTTTTTGTATTAAAAATCCTCAAGTTTAGGTTACATAAAATTAGAAACTTTATGAAATTTAATACTCATGTAAAAACTACAGGCACTTACAAAATGAAAACTGGAGGCATCCTGGCTACGGTCAGCTTCCTATTAATGAAGTTAATCACAGAAACTAAGTTCAACTTATTCAAAACTTCTGGACACTTGAATTGTTTACTGAGTACACTTAATCTCATTTATTTCAGAAAGTTATTTATTTGAAAGACTGAAATTCCTTGAATTTTAGCAATATTTAGCTTGTATAAGCCTTATTTCACATGAGAGCTTCATAGTCTTCAGATTTGGAAACATTGTTTTGCTGTTGCCAACTTACAGAGCGTTATTTCCACTTTGCAGATATGGACACCTTGCGAATCCTGTCTACAGAGGCCAAATGAAACTAGAGTGCTTTAGCCTGTCTTGATACCAGTGTTAATCAAAATGAACCTGGAATTATTGCTTCCATAAGAACAATATTTATGTGAGGACAAACAGAAGGTTTACATGCCAGAATAATTTGTTGCAAAGAGGGAAAGCCAGAACCTGAAAAAATATCAATTTGAAAACCACAATACAAGCACTCACAATGCTATTCCACCAATAAAGTCTTTCAAATTTCAGACCAAGATAAACAGACACAATTATCTATAAATGTGAGCTCAAATTATCAGCATCAGTGCCTCAGGCAACATGAGTCCATCACTATTTTAAGAAAGAAAATATGAAATGAGATGGAGATTTTTGGTTGGATTTTTTTTTCCTTTTTATTTAGGCTTCACATAAAATTGTACAGATGAATTTTTCTCCTTAAACTGCACTTTCAAACACAGATGCATGCTGAGCTCTATTGCCATTTCCAGATTCAGTCAATATTTCCCAAATTTAGACAGCAATATTTATTGCCCTTCCACTGATGGAAATTTGAAGGCTATTATCATAATTACTAAGCCTTGAGATTTGCTCAAAAAGTTATCGCCTGTGAGTTTCACCACTCAAAACACATCTCTCCATTTTAAATTATCCTTTGCGTTGACACATCAATGACCTAAATACAACAGTTTTTTATTTAATTTTAATTCAAAGCCCTCTAAACATCTGATCCCCTATTTGCAAGAGCCTAAGTATATGTGTATACGGTGGTTACATTGCATTTTTTTTCTGCATCACATTTTTTACAGCCTGTTACTGTCATTTGGTGTTTGACTGTTATCATCATAAAAGATACAGGCTTTTCTACTTTGTTATTTGTAGCATTATCTCATGTTTTACAACATCTTTGCACAACATGCCCGCACATGAAATATAACTAGTGAAAAGTTCTCAGTGGTATTAATGCATAAAAAAGAATGTGGTTCCATCTCTACTGTCTTTACCCAGCCAAAAGCTGATGAACAGCCAATTTTCCTTTATCACATTAGCACAGCCATGAGGGAAACACATTTGTTCTAGTCAGCTACACTAAAGATACTATTACCAATCTAACATATACATGTTTTATATCAGCAGTATTCTCAGAGTATGAGGGAGCCAACAATATATTAACACTAGCATGACAGTTTATTTAAGAAAAGAAAATTGTCTCTGTAGAGGGACAGAAGTTAGAAATGTATGGCTAAAGCTCAGTGTCACTGGTCTAATAAAGGTAATAATTCTTAAGCTTTCTTTATAGCAGGTAACACTCCTGTGGCAGCTCTGTCATATCATTCAAATAAAAATGTTGTCTTTTACAAGTTTAAAAGTACCTTTATTTTCAGTCAGATATGAAGCATGTTTCTGCTCTCCTGTTTTCACTGGAAAACATTTGTAAGTGGAATTCAGAAATGGGTGCACTCACCCCCATCAGCTCCTTGCAAACTTACTGTCTCAGCCGCAGCTTCTATAGGACCCAATTCTGCCTCCCCCAGTGGTAAGCAGAGTGCTTGCTTCCATGCACCCCCACTAAAATCAGTGGGACTATTCACAACTTGAGTGACAGAATCGGGCCCTAAATGGCCAGGTATTTTTACTTGTTGAAAATGGGTGACTAACGACAATTTTAAATCTCCCTCCCCCCTCCCCCACCACCAATCTCTTTGTATTAAATAGGATTTAGAATAGTTGGGTTTAATATAGCACATCCCCAAGGTAGCCCTAAGCACTTTACAATGCTGAATTGGATATCAGTAGTGCAGTGACTGTGTAAGGCAAAGGCAGCAGTCATTATGCATTTGGCAGTAGCTCAATGTAATGATCCCCCTGCTGGTTATTAAAGGGGGTATGAATATCTGACATGGGAGGAAAATGTAGGAGGGAAACCATGTGTGGTATAAAAAAAAAATCCCAGCGGCTCTCCACAGTGGGAGGAGAAGAACGTCGCAAAGTTTGGTGTCAGTTTAGACTAAGCTAAATAAGAAGGAAGGCTGGCACCGAATCGGTTGTTTGATGTGGTTATTTAAGGTCTCCTGACCGTTACCATTAAATTGCATACAATACCACAGAAATAAAAGATGAATTTCACTCCTGACTAGGACAACAGGATTATTTCCCTGTTGTCTTTATTAATAATGTTCAATAGGAATTTGTCCCAAGAGAAACAGGAGACGGGTAGGAACGGCTGGCCTCATGGTTGTGCAGAGCACAGGACCAGAAGCCCGGGACAGCGGCACTCTAATCCCAGCTCTGAAACCATCTCTGCCTCCCATGCTTCCCCATCTGTCAGATACTTAGCAAATCACCTCACACGGAGGTGGTAGGGATTAGTTACTAAGATAAATTCACTCTGCAACTACATTAGCTTCTGCCAATGCAGAGCCTCATACCAATTCCAAGCAACGGAAAATCCATTTGATGGTGAATTGTGATGGTGAAAGATATCCATAATCTTTCCTCTAATAGCATTCTTGTTATGATCCAGAAGAGCTTCAAAGATGAGAGGTGCTGGGCCAATGAGCTGATAGCCAAGTTCCTTCAGTGCATCCCAAATGAAGCTCTTATGGTCCTCTGTCACAAGCAAATTGCCCATCAGAGCCAAATGCGATCACTTCCTACCTGGAAAAATTCCTTGCCCTATAGGTCACTGTAGTGCAGAACCAAGGAGGACACACAAGCACAAGCACACAAGGACACAAGCACAAGCTAGTGCTTATAAAATGAGATAGGGAGAGAAAAGGCATTACAACTGTGTATTTTCTCACCTAAAGATCTATTCTAATCTGGCACTACCCACGAAAACATAATAATGACATTTAACATGAATTTTGCCACTTGGTTTGGATGAAGCAGAGCTGTCAGCTAAACAAAAGCCAATATTTTCATGTATTAATTGCTAACAGAAACTTCCGCTATATTGCAGTAACCCATGTGGCAAAAAATGAAGCATCACAACCAAATATTGCACTTCAGAGCAGGTGCACTGGCCAAGACTGAGGGACTAACTATGGCAAAGAGTAGGAGAATGTGTAGGAGCATGGTAAGCACGTATGATACTGCTCCTGAATACTCCTTGAACCTCAAACCACCAGCAGCTCAGAGACTTCATCAGCCAGCCATGGTTTCTCAGTACTTAGTAGCTTTCAATGATTTTATATAGCTGCTCCTTGAATGCAAAAACTTGTCCTTCCCCCCCAAGACACCCACTGTATAGATTAATTCAAGAATACCATGGTTTTTTCTTTCTTTTTTGTTTTAGCCTTGAACTGTAGTATTATCTATAGGTATAATTATAACAGTATAATAATTGTATAAATAGCATAACATATAAACTAACAGGTATAATACAAATATTTAGTATTTCATAAAAGTTATCAATATGCTTACAAAAACAGCCTAATATTCCTCTTCATTAACACGGAGGCAGAATGTATTTTGGGTATCAAGTAAAAGACACAGTTATATATGATTCTCCTTTTTTGAGCTACAGTAGCACTTTCCACACCAAAGTCAATTTGGGGGGAATTCCAAGACTGCAGTCTACAAAGTTTTGGCTTTCAGGTAATAACACACACAGATATTACATCACAACATGCATGTGTGATATCCGGCACATTTAAGCAACACACACTTTTTCTTCACACACATTAATCATCCTGTCATCAAAATGTCCTGTTACATATATATAAAGGCAACTGAGAGTTCTAGTCTCTTCCACATAGAACTGAAATGCATCATTTCAGCCAAAATAAATGAAGTTGTGAATTCTTCTTCAGCGGATGATACAATCCTTTTGCATTAGTAAGATTTTTTCATTAAAAGTAAGTCCTAATACTACCCACATACTTTGTGCAAAATTAGTTATAATAAATAAGATAGGAAGAAGAAACATGGAAAAAATCCTTTATGTTCCATAAAAAAATAATAAAGAATACCTAACAGTATCATAGAAGAGCTCAAGTTCACTGACTAGAGATCAAAACCCCACTGCACTAAAGGACATACAACCAACAGATTCGGTAGTCTCTTCCCCAAATGTTTTAGCATTTGTACTTATTATACTTTTCAAAGACCTACCTGTTTTTTACTAAGTACAATCTTTCCCTTTTAGGTTATCTTTCCTCTCCCACCTTTTAATGGCATGGAAAAGATTTATTAAAATATTACAGATAAATTAAGGCAAATTATTTCAAGACAACATTAAACTCTTTACTGGTTAAATATGTATTCTTTTTACTCTTATTCATCATAGCTTCTAGTAACCATAAAATACAATTTCTTCTCATCATCTATTGTTGTAATAATTGGATCACAGTGTCTAGCAAGACAGATGAAGAAACCAGATGGATTCCTTCCCAGATTTGCAGGCCATAAACAAGGAGTTCCACAATAGACAGAACTCTGGCACCAAAAATAAAAGAAAAAATAATCTTTTCCAGTCATTCAAGCCAAATGATACCAACCCTGGACTATTTGGTTATCCAGCCAACTTAGTGATGGAAAACACTTGAACAGTAACTTCAGCTTTTAAGGCTATTTATGCCATCAAAGAATGTCTCAGATGGCAGAGGCAGGAATGACCGACACATACAAAACAAGGACAAGGACCAAAAATTTATCTTCAGATAAACAGTCAGAAATGGAATACGTTCCAGCACATGTAACAGACAGTATTTTTTCAAATAAGATGAAAAAAAGCAATTTACGAATCTATGATCTGTACCAGACAGTGAAAAAGATGCTTCCAAACATCAGGTATCTGCAGACTAAAATTTAATAAAATGCGAGGTAATTTTTAAGTTAAAAATGCAAATTTAGCTAGCTACAAATCCCAGCTAAATTTAAAAATTAAGTACATACTTAAACACAAAGCCTGTTTCTCAAATAAGAAAACAAGCAAATTCTCCTCCAAATAAGTGAACAAAAAATAAACCGTAAGAAAACCTCAGATTTGTATTAGTACACCCTCTAAATAAGCTCTATTTGCACAGCAAGTGGTTCCTCAGAAATAGAAATAATTTTGTAATAATAAAGAAGGTGACATACAATATGAAGAACAATTAGGCAGCTACACAATTTACCTGTAAGGCATTAAAAAGAAGATCCATTTATTTTCCAGATCAGCAAACTGACAGAAATGACCCCTCCCCTTAGTTGCTATAAAAGCTAAAGTAACTCCAGAATCAATAAAGTTACACTGGCTTTACAGAGATGTAAATGAAAGCAGAAGTTAGCATAAATGATTTGCTTAATCATTCAGAAATAACGAGGAATCAGAGATTATGAGAAATCAGAAGCTGCGACTCATGCAGCTCAAAAATTACTACGCAACGTACTGTTACAATTGCTCGCCATCACTTAATTTGGTATCGTTCTTATAAAAGTTGCTGTCTAAACGTAGCTTGCTGTTAAAATAACCAAGATTCAGAAAACCTTTTTTTTCTTCTAAATGTATTGCAGATTTGTTGCATCAGGAACTTTTCCAAGGAGTTCATTCTATAGAAACAGACAGTGTATTAACACATTTTCTCCCAAGGTGAGAAAACAGATTAAGGTTATGACCAAAATGACAGGCCCGTGGCTTCCTTGAATACTTTAATAGAGTCAACAAATCAACAGTGGTCACTGATGACAACATATGAGGGAAGACAATAGATGGACAGAGGGGAATTAGTGATGCTGCTATAATGGTCTAATCAGAAACTTGAGCATAAAAATCTTTTTCACCTTCAACCTGTCTAAATAATGCTCTTTTTGCCTGCTCATATAAAGATATACAGCATGTTCTGCCACAGGGGGACATGTAGGTTCAACATCTCTGCTCTGCGAAAGCAGGTGTGAAACAGAAGCGTAACAGTTAATAAAAGATACAGTAAAGGGGTTTTGCATATCAAAGAGATGAGATGCACACAGGTATGTATTTCGGTATTTTTCTTGCATAATTGCAAACCTTGCTGAAGCTGCAGTTACAAAGGCTTCCATACAGCTTTAATATTTCGTAAGTGAATTTCTGTAAAGAGGAAAGGTCAGCCATACGGACCTAAGCAACACAAAGGAAACAAATGGAATTCGGGGCGGGGGGGGGGGAAATAGGGTGAAACCATTAGCATGTATCCAAGTTTACTTTCAACTATGATTTAAGCAGAACTAATGACCAAAAAACACAACACTGCATTTTGCATACTTCTAAAAATCTAGCTATCTATATGCCCCTAAATCGATGCATCGGAAATGGTAGAAAACTTTCTGCACAATTCTACACCTTCCTTCACTGAATAAATTATAGAATTTACACATCTTAAACATCCATATCAAAGGCTCATTTTCTGTTCTCAGTTCTGCCTTACTCTTACTTTGCATTATTCTAAAAAGGAGAAATAAAAATTAGTAATCTACTACATTAGCTTTTTTTAAAAAAGCAAAAAAAAGAAAACTGTAATTAATATGGGTGGGAGCAGATTCCATGCCCCCAAGCACCATTTTTCCTCGAAGATTAATACAAACAGGGAACAAATTAAACTGTTTATTCAAAAATTCCTCTACTCCTCCCAAGTCTTCAGGTAATCTCTGTCAACCGTCTTATGACTACTTCAGAAAATAAAGAGGCATGGTAGTTTCCACAGCTTAACCTCTGCAGATGCATCAGGATTCCACACCATGCTCAACAACCTCCTACTCCACATATTATTCACCGGCACTGGTGCACAGCCTGCTTGTACAGTCTCATAGTGCTTATCTCTCCTTACAACATACCACATGCAGCCTAACCCACATTTAAAACCTTAGCTGAATGGATAATTCAGGAATAAGCACTATCATACAGTTTTGTAGTGTAAGTACATTTTGGCAGTGATGACATTATTGCTAGGGATGTTTGGGCAGATGTCTTACATACATCAAAATTCCCTGTGCTCTTTTTTTATTTCCCCCCCTCCCAGAAACAATGCTTCCAACCCTAACATTAAAAAAAAAGTTCACGTTTAGTCTTTTGCTCTTTGCTTTTTCTTTTATTTGGAATGAAAATTCAGACAACACAGAGGGAACTTGGCAGATCTAAAAGCTTGGCAAGAGATAATGAATTTATGTAGCAAACATATGAGAACAAGAATATGTCAGGAGGAATTTGTCTGGGATCTTGTACTCTAACAGACCAAAAAAGATGCTAATCACTATGTTAATAGAGACGGGGGATGGGGTGGGAAAATTAAAGAATAATATCCAGGAGGACAAGCCAAGTCAGACAAATTATCTGCATAACACTTGACAGATACCAGTAAAAGAACTTCCCGAGTTTGCCAGTGAGCTTGGTGCTGCTTCAACTAGAACTCTGTCTCCATGCAAATAGATTTCTCTTTCTTACGAAGTTCAGGAGAAAATGAGTAAAGCAATTACAGTTGCTTAAAATCTTCAATGATTTACATGTTGTTTGCCCATTACCTTATAGCAAATGCAAAAGGTACACACATAACATTTATTTTACCTGCTATTAAATTACTTTATTCACACTTCTAAATTCCTGAGTTTACATATTCAAATCTTATACTACCCTCAAAAACATGGAAAAAAGACTTTAAGCTAGAATTCCTCTGTGCCTCTGAGTACACCCAAACCTACTACCTACCCCTCTCTATTTCAAGACTTTGAAGCAACTTGGCTGCTAACTCGAAGGAAAAGAATACAAGTAGAGGCAAGCTGCAACCCTGGCATCCACGTAGGTTTCCATGTGATGCTTTTCACGCATCTTTGGTTCTCAGGCCACAGAGCATTTTACAGGAAGAAAACAAAGAGGGCTTGGGGCCATTCATTGCAACCACAGACTTAAGTACAGCACAGTCAGGGACTTTATTATGACAGCTTTAAAAAAGAAAGTGCTTATCTTCTCACTCATGGTTACGGGAGATTCCTTTACTTCCAACCATTCTGTCATTTTTAGAAGGAAGCCATGCCAACACAATTTCAGACTAAGATCCATTACTTAACCATAGCCAAAATATAAAAGTCAACTCTGCCCTCTCACTAAAGCATGCCAGTTAAGCCAAAATATGCAACTACAAATGTTTTAATTTATTAGGTATTTTAGCTCATTCATATTGGAACTCAAGGATGTTGCATTCCTATTCTTCACTGAGAAAAGGAAAAACTCCCAAATCTCCCTTTTATCACCTCCATAAACTCTATAAGAAAATCACCATCAGCCTTTAAAAACAGGAACTGAAGTTGTGAGTAAAAATGGTATACGCACAAACTATTTGACATTAAATCACTGAATTTCTCTTCAAAATCAGGATGCTGCTTTAAGCTGACTAGGAACCTGCACAGGGAAAAGGTCTGAAATAATTCAGAAGTTGAATTCTTCTTTAGCATGCTCCAAATGAAGTTTCAATATACTGAAGTTCACCATAAGCAGGATCAACTGAATCAGTGAATTAAACTGTATTTTAACCCAGACTATTTTAAGATCTGTCATGGTTTAACCCAGCCAGCAGCTAAAACAACCGCACAGCTCACTTACCCCCAATCCCACTGTGTGTGTGGGGAAGAATCAAAAAGGAGGAAAAAAATATACAGCTCGTGGGTTGAGATACAGACACTAATATGATGGAAAAAGAAAATAATAATAATGATAGAAGAATACACAAAACAATGAACAGCACGATTTTTCACCACCACTAGCTGATCCTTCGCTAGTTCACGAGCCGTGCCATCTACTTGCCCAGTTATACACGGAGCATGATGTCATGTGGTATGGAATATCCCTTTGGCCAGTTTGGGTCAGTTGTCCTGGCTCTGTCCCCTTCCCAGCTTCTTGAGCGCCCTCCACCTTTTCCTTTCAGCTTCTCATATTGGCCTGCAAAGTCCTTGACTGCTTGGCAACAGCTAAAACATCAGTGTGTTATCAACATTATTCTTACCCTAAATCCAAAACACAGCACTGTACCAGCTGCTAGGAAGGAATTTAACTCTGTCCCTGTCGAAACCAGGACAGGACCATTACAAGACCTTGAAAGATACCTTTCTCTACAAGATTTATAGAGGACGTACACACACATCAGTATTTGATGACACCATGCACAATCTTGTTGCAGAATCCAGAGGATTAACTTTCACTAATATAACAGGGTAAGAACACCTGTGTTGAATATATTTTCCTGCAGGCCAGCAAACTGGTAGAATAACAGGAAAACATTCAAAAATGAATATACTTTTTCATCTTTAGTTTTATCCTCTACTTCTTTCTTTTGCTCTTTTTGTTAGACTTTGACAGACACTTTTCCAGGAGTTCCGGATTAAAAAAAAAAAATCCTCGATTAGATGGTTTTTGAAATTAAAACTGTCTAAATGGGAAAACACACCACTTTTTTTCTAAAATACTGAAATTGACTCATCACAGCATTCTGTCCAGAGATAACATGTGGACTGACTAGTACTTCAGCTATGAATTTATTTAAATGTAGACATACACATGCAGTATTAGGAAGGCAAAAACAGAATATGAAATAAACATAAGGCATCAGCTCTAAGCTCACTGTCAAGAGTATACCAAGGCTTCTAACCACAGAGTTCAGCTGAAGGTAACTATCTGTCAAATGTAATCTGTGCAAGTGAATATGCTTAAGCTGGTGCTATGAATCAACCAAAATTGCTTTGGTCTTATTGACATTCAATTGCAAGAAGTTGCAGCTCATCCAGTCCAATAGACATCTGACAACACCAAGAGTGCTTCAGTGACAGAAAGCTTTAAATATAGATGCAACTATCATCACAATACACATGGAACTAAACGCTATGATCCCTCATACCATCTTCAGAAACTGGTCAGTCAGGCATCAGCTGGATGCCATAAGATCACATGGTCAGCCTCTCTGTTGCCAATTTCTGCAGCTAACAAATCACTGACAAAAAAAGAGAGAATACAGACTGACTGACAGAAAAAGACCACTTGATCTTTCATCACTGTCCCATTAAATGTCTCTCTGAAATCCACTTATTGCCATTATCATCTTTGTTTGCCTTTTAAAAATAAAAGGCCAGATCAAAAATTACTCAAACTGTTTGCTTTAGTTAAGGGCCAGATTTTCAGCTACTATAAACTGCCTTCAGCTTCAGCAATGCCATTTTATGCCTGCTGAGATTCAAACCTCCAATACATTAAATTCACTTTCTTCCTCACAGCTGTTCTTTACACCCTGAAACAAAACGTCTGATAAAGTGAGTGCTGGACAATAAAGCAACTTGCAGACTGGGTTCCAAAAGACTACCCAATTTGTGTCCTAAGTTTGCACAAAAGGAAGGCACCATCCTTGCAACCACCTATGTGCTTCTTTGACCCTTCTCTCAGAGAACTCCGGCCATTTCTGTCGTAGATGCTCCAGCAGAGCACAGCGTCTTTTTCTGAAACTTTTCGTATAGCCCCACTGGCTACAGTTGTTACATCAACTCACTTTCCACTCAGCTCCTGCTGCCTCATTCCTTCCCTCTCTATACAGTGAATTGAAATCAGCCCAGAGCCACAAACAGGTAAAGGAATTTGGGGAAGAGGAAATGTGTCACCTATATACAGCTTACAGCCATGTTTAAGGGGATGCACAGTGTAAGTATTTTGGGGGGGAAGAGGGAAGAGAGACTCGCGCCCATGTTATGAGCACTCTGAACAGTTATGCCCGTGCTCTGAGAAATTCAGCGTACGAAACACAGACTTGAAGAAACCTCATCAGGGGACCACAGTGACAGAACTGTCTTAAAACAGAAGGGCTGGAGAGGATAAAGGGACAGTAGAAGAAATGGTAAAGAACAGCGAAGGGGAAGGAAAAAGCAAAAGGTCGGGAGGGGCAAGTTGTCTCTTTGCCTTTCCTTCTTTTGCCTCAGGCCCATATCGGCCTTTCCTTTTCTTGACTTAACTGGGATGAATTTTAATTGCGGCCTCTCTACGTGTTTTATACACTATGTACTCTCTACTTGTGTGGAGTGGATTTCCCATTCATCACAGGATTGCAGGCAAAAATCCCGGGAGCATTTTGCTTTCCTTCAAAGTTAGCTTTGCTAAAATCAATAACTTTAGGGCTGCTTCCTCCGTTTAGCACATATACCCACCCCACAACCATTTTAAATTTCATGACTTTATGATCATTTGATTTTGTTTCTTACCTCCATATACAGATTTATATTTGCAATGTTTCCACGATAACAGTGACAGTGTTCTATGCAGTTTCAATAACAGTTTAAAGGCAACAACCTTCCAGCAACAGTGGAAACATGCTCTCATTTGTAGTTTTAACACAGCCACTATCCTAACTGATCTCTAACAATCTCTCTCCCTACTGTGTCTTCCTCAATATGCCAGCTTTCGTCAAATCAAAGTTCTGGTTTTCTTAGGGACCTGTTTTATGTCTTAAATATTTTTATTGCTTGGGCTTTTTTTCTGACCACCTGCAAGTCAACTGCAACCAACAAAAATCCCAACATTGAATTGTTCTTACCTTGCATGCAAACCACTAAACTTACATTTAAAAAGAAGGAAAAAAATAGCAAAGGCGGGGGGGGGGG
>VWZZ01004152.1:463797-476546 GCA_013399095.1 Psophia crepitans
GGGTGCCTGGCTGGGGGGCAGCAGGAGTGTTTCCTACTGCAGATTGAGTATCATCCCTCAGCAATATTGTTACATCTCTTCCAGCTTTATATTAGCTCTCCCTTCACTATTACTGTGTATCTTGGCATTTTAAATCCCCCTTCATTTTCCTGGTTGTCTCTCTTATTCCAACAATATCTTTCTTATCCTTGAAAACATGTCACTCCAATTCAGCAGTCTTATTACATATGCTCCTAGCATTTGTATAAAAGATACTTAGCTTTTCTTTTTGCCCTCCTTTACTTTTCTTTTTCACTAACTCCTACAATGTTAATCCCTTCTCAACGGGAAATGGTTTTCCTTCAATCCAAGTCTTTCTTTTTGTGCATAGATCTACTAGCTCAGTTTCTATTCCCTGAACAATGTAGATTTTTTTTAAAAAAAAAGGGGTGGGTGGTGGAGATGGAACCCTGGAGTGCTCCTAAAGCAATTAAGTCTGTGTTCAAGAATAAGCATGTATTAGTACAAATTTGACCCCCAAAAATGAAATCAGAAACCAATTGGAATGCAAACCAATCCATAAGATGATTTACAGGTTTAAGAAAAAACTCATAGCTATTTCATGAATAAAGCCTTCAAGATGCAAGAATGCAAATAACAGCAAGCAAAGGGATCCAAAATAAGAATTATGTATGTCATTAATTTTTTGGACAAGGGTAATTTGAGTACTGTGTTAAAAACAGTGATACAACACACACTTGTCAGTCATCTGATAAACAAGGCCGAAGACAAAGAAAGATCGATGCAAAAAGAGACAGCTTTTGAAATGGTATGTGTTTTTAAAGAATTATTTAGATAAGCAAATATTATTTTAAAGTAAACAGCTGAATCAGAGGTTAGTGATCCTTCTGCACAGAATATGCATTCCAATTATGGATTGGCAATTTTCATTTAATCCCTTCTTGGTGAGTACTTCACCAGTATTTCAGTAATATGAAGTAATATTAAAACGGTTAACTACAGCTCTGCCACTTTCTGCCCCAACGAGCACTGTACCAATGAAAAATAGTCTTTATTGCATGTGCCAACAGAGCTATATCAATCTATTACTGATGCCTCAGGATAGAACAAACACATCTGGGCAGGGCAGCGGCAGAAAGAACCCAAGAGTTCAAGATTCTAAAAATGGATTCTGTTAAAAACTAAAGTAATTAACAAACAAGCTTTGCACTAACTACCATTTTAACCACTGACCAAGCTCTGTTCTTTTTACACGGAAAAATTTAACAAGTGATTCCCGTGCTGCTCCAAACAATAAAACATAATAGGAGGATCCTAGTCATCAGATCTGAAAATACACGGAGAACAATTGCCTTCTTGCTGCATAATGACTCTATTTTCCACAAGTCACAGAACAAATCAGATCCAAGATCTGATGATCACTATAGTAACATGAAAGGAGACAAGTATTAAGGATTCAACAAGCTGCTTTTTAGCAGCTAAAACAGTTACATAAAATAGACTTGCCAAAATTAATTGAAACAAAAGGTCTGAAAGTACGTTTTAGATAATCTCTAACAATGCACGTTTTCCCTCTGCCCCCTCCATTTAAAATACAGCACAACCACTGATTCTGAATTTTCCTGAACTACTTGTAATCATGTAAATTAGGGATGAGATGTAGATGTCAAGTGAAACGTCCCTTCTGAATAAAGTCTCTGTGCTTCACTAGTCAAAGAATAAGCACATACCCACACAAACGAAAGGAGCTGTTACTAATGTATGATTATTAACCCTGTATTACACTATCAGCTGTAGATTAAATCCTAGTCTTTTGAATTTATTATATGTGAAGAATTTTGCACCCTTTGCACTGCTCAGTACTGGGGCTTGTAAGTCATTCCAAAGTTTAATGCAAGAATACATTGGTTCTACAATAGCTGAACAGCTCTGCTGGGACTAGAAGGTTGAAAATCTATCCGTCTGTCTCTTTTTGTGATGATTTACATAAGAAGAAAGCAATTATTCCTGCCCTCTGAATACCTCGCCACAAAAGTTCCATGTATCCATTTAAGGGATTTTTGCAAATAAAGTCTCATCTTTTCTTTCAAGGCTTAGTTTCTCTTCATGGTCAAGGATTCACAAAATTGTCTTTGATTCCTTTCATATTCCTCCCAACAACCTTACTTCAGGCCCTTCCCTCCTCCTCTCTGTCCTGCTTTCTTCCTTCCACCACAAAGTCCTTTAGAAATGGTCATTCAACTATTTCTTTGTACTGTAACTCTCCTATACTTTTTTTGATGACAATTCACTATAAGCTTCAATTTTCATTTTTTAATAACTGCCTTTCTCAAGAGTTGCTAAGCATCTTACCAGCAAAGCTTTGCAATAAATCCAAACTGCGCTGCTAACTGAACACAGACCAAACCTACCTTAGGATGACTGCATTTCGGTAGCTTATTTTTGGAAAAAGCTAAAGCAAAAAAATTTATGCAGGAGCTCTCTCAACCACATTTTGTTGGAGGAGGGCCAGGAAAGGACTAGGGGAGGATGCTCAGCAAGTTTGTGGTGGTTTCCTCTGCACTTTAGTACACAGGCCTCGGGTTAAGGCACAGAAAGACCAGGGAGATTGTTGATTAACAGCAAAGATGAGGATGGCAATAAATGCAATTTAAGAAAAAGGATAAAAGCCCTCCAAATATAATAAAATGCACTTAGAATTCCAGTAGAAGAATGGTAATCCAGTTTACTGACTTGTTACCTACAAAATTACCTGCCTTACAGACAAGAGGTACATGTCTTGGGCACCAGTAAGCGGTAACTTGAAAAGAAAGAATATCTGCTATCAAGATGCAAGAAGCTCAGAGAGATGAGAGACCAACTTTGTTGGACCACTAAAGTCCCATGGGACATGGTCGTCAAGCTAGAAAGAGAAAGGCAGATATCTGAGTACTGAGGATAAAACTTCAGAGTAAGAATTCCAGTGGAAAGAAACTGAAGCTTGCAGTTCTGAAATGTCAGATTAGGAACAATATCGGTAGTTTAATCTATACTGCCACTGGGTATCGCATGCTGATTTGCCTACAGGTAGAACGATGATGAACCTCACCAGCAATACGGGTCATCTATAATCACAGACAATAGCAATGGTACACCTAAATACCACAGGAAAGGAGAGGTTCAAGAAGAAAGTATTTTGGCTTTAATTCAGGAGGCAGAAGATCAAAGCCAATGACATTGTTTGAAATGCTGCCAGTATCACAAAGGGTCAGACAAGCAAGGTTACATGATTCTGCACACAACCAAACAAACAGTGCATAGAAAAAAGATCAGGTCAATTTGGTAAATTTGGAACTGCGACATTTTCTGGAATAGGTGGAATCAAAAAAGGACAAGTTTCTCCTACTTCCAAATAGGACCAGTTTATTTGTTTATCAAATGAGGAAATAAATCAAGTTTAGGGGAAAAAAAAAAACCCAACTTTGAAGTATCTAAAAACCCTAAAATGTCCTAACTGAGCATGCATGTAGACTGTGACAAAATGTGCCTATCTTTGAAATCACATCAAGTCTATACAGGGTGAATTGGTTGAAAAAGCATATGGATAAGTATTGTCTACTGGAAAAGGAAATGTGGCTTTTGTGGAAAGAAAACAAGACACAACTTTGAGTTCTTTGAAGTAAAGATGCGCATGGAGAAGAAAGAACTGACCAACATAGTGTACTGCCTTTTCCAGAAAGGTTTCAAACTCAGTAGAGATTAAATGGCCACATTTCACACAGACACAAGTTTATCAGTAGGTAAGCCCAATCTCTGCTATTTAACATTTTGTATAGGCTAGAAACCATGGTTAGTGAGGTGAAAAAGGATGTAGTTAATAAATCCAGACAGTAAAACTCAAAGCGTACTTCAAATTTACATAAGGATCTCAAAATTGTTAATAAAGTAGCAGACTAAAAGTGTTAACTACAAGGTAGTAGACATGAGGAAAATAACATGAAGTTTACATAGTTAAGAATAAGTTTGACACATCAGTGCTCAGAAAAAGCAGTCTTGGAGTTACTGTAGGTACTCATCCACTAACGAGCAAAATGCTCAATGGCAAAGAGAAAATGCATTCCTTATTGGGAAAGAAATTAGGAAAACTACAAAAATTCATTGTTTAGAAGTTTATGGTGCAAAGTATCTGGAATAACGAGTTCTGACTCAGCATTTCCACAATTATAATAGTATAACCCCAAAAGTTTCAGAAAAGATCAGTGAGGATAACCAAACTGCAGAATGGTTTCAATATAAGGAAAGATCCAGTTTATAACCAATTATAACAAGTAATAAAGTGCTATAACCAAAATATCAAATAGCAAGAGAATGATAGAGAAAAAGCAACTGACAACAAGAAAATGGCAAAAATAAATTAGCAGGCAGAAAATTTAAAATAGGGAACAAGTTCATACAGCCATAATTGCCTGAGGAGCTCATTTTCACAAGAAACTAGAAATACCAGCATATAAATTATAAAAAAGAACTAGAATATTAAACTACAAATAGGTCAGTCAGTGGTTATTCAATACAGTCTAGCTTAAAAAGCTTCAAAAACACTGGTTGTCAGAAAACAGGTCAGTGATGTATCTAAAAGCAAGCTGTTTCTGTGCATCTACACTTCTTTCAACTCAAAGAGTACCTAGACAGACTGTCAAGCCAACACAGCAGTTCTTAAGTGATGCAAAAATTACAGCATTATTCAGGTGAGGTATTGGAATGAGATACACAGACAGGAAGAGTTCTTCCTCTTCTTCCATCCCAAAACTTACTATTTTCCAGCCAGGCTGATGCGTTGTTCAGTACCAAGAAATATTCTTTACTTCCATGAGAAAATGATACATTAAGACTTACCTGAAGATTCCTGCTGCGGATTGGCACCATCACGTAAGGATTTTGCATTCTACAGGATCTACACATGTAATTTATGTCACCATCCATTTGCTGCACGCACAGGTGATGATGCAAGATGTACACGAGAGTTCATATATAAATAATGGAAGTTTCATAGAGGACAGTCTGAAAGTTTCATCTTCCTGTTCTTCAGACTACTGTCTCTGTCTTTAAGCTACAGAAACCTGAACCAAGTGCAGTAATTACTATTTTTAAAATAACCAGGAAAAGCAGATACTGCTCTATTTGACTGTACTCATTAAATTTTTAGAGCCTTATCAAAAAAGTTGTAAGTACCTTGTGAAAACATCTATGTAGCAACTGGCACAGCATAACGAGGGAAGGACAATTGTTCAATATCTATGATCCATCTTTACGAGCAAGTTCAAACCAGCTGCCAGTTTTCTGCTCAAACACTGTACATGCGAAGAACTACCTGCTGGAGGACCTTCTGCCCACATTGCAAATGGTGTGCTCTGAGTGGTGATACTCCAGTGTACAACTTCAAGCTTGATCTCACCAGAAAGCAATCAAATTCAAGCATATAAGCAGTGTTCTTCAGTAACACAAGACTTCAAATAGACAGAAGGCAAACCTGTATCAAAAAGAACCCTTCCTGTACACAAAACTAATAATGTAGATTGTCATTATTACCACATCCAGACCATCCTGGAGCAGCACCTGCCCCTCCCTGGCCAGCCCCCTTTTACAGTGAGCATGATGTCACATGGACGGGTTCAAGGTAGTTTATAGGAGGTTCCGGGTTAACATAAGGAAAAACTTTTTCACTGTGAGGGTGACAGAGCACTGGAACAGGCTACCCAGAGAGGTTGCGGAGTCTCCTTCTATGGAAACATTCAAAACTCGACTGGACATGTTCCTGAGTGATGTGCTCTAGGTGGCCCTGCCTTGGCAGGAGGGGTTGGACAAGATCTTTCGAGGTCCCTTCCAACCTCTACGATTCTGTGATTCTGTGAATAGCCCCTGGCTCACCTGACCTGGGTCCTTCTGAAAATTAACTCCATCCTGGCCAAAACTAGGACATAGATGTACCCTGTGAGTGTCACCTTAATGTTTTATACCAACAGCTATATCAAGTACACACAGCTACTTCCAATCTCTCAAAGTCTCCTCCCTACATGACTCAAGGGTACACAACCATACAAACAGAAGAGCTGTCGTGCAGCTGCAGAAATACCTAAAGTTACACCAAACAATACATACCTGGGAACCCACTTATAAGTAGTGTGCAGATTTAGGAGATTAGTTCAGAATCAAGGGCTAACTAGTTTAAACAATTTTTTTGCTTATGTTTCTCCCAGTAGGACTCCAGATTTCTAGCAATCTGAAAATAATCAATTTCAATGACCACAGTTTAATTCACAGGATGCTGTTAAGCAGCACACATATCTATCAGTTCTTCTAACTCCAGTTATGCAATTTTTACTATTATTCTTAACATTGATGGAACACTTGAACAACATCGTTTTTCTTTACCTTTCAAAACATCCTCCTCTAAGAATTAGGCAAACTACCTCCGTATGTTATGATGTACCTTTTAGATTCAGATGTCACAATATTAAATAACAATTTTTTTCCAACAAAAAATACATTTACAAATGACATTTACGCACTGTAATCACAGATGACAAATAGTGTATTTCATAAATACAATGGTCACCGGAAGTTTGATTCACAGCTATTAATTATCTTAAGAAATTATGGAATGCTTACAAAGACTGAAAGTTATTTTCTAATAAAAATACAAAACACCTCATCCCTCAAGATTCTAGAGTAGCACAGATCATTATTCATCTCTATTCATTTTTATCTAAAAAATAAAAATTCAATACAAAAGGCAAAAACACCAGACACCAGAAATACAACCTTAAGAATTGCAGGATATCTAAAGATTTGATACTAGGGGGGAAAAAAAGGCAGCAAATTATTCTTAACATAGCACTTCCACTATTAAAAATACAAATTTAATTGGCTGCCACATTTTTGTATAAGGAAACAAGTTGCTTGTAAAAAATTTGAAACTTGATGGATTTTAAAATTTCATCTAAAACTCTCCAGAGAAGTCAGGCATAGCTTCTGCAAACCATTAAATACTACCTCCCCTCCTAGCATTGGTCATACAAAAACTTCATTCCATTCCTACTGTATATAATATAGAGCTTGGGCAGACTTCAGTGGCATTTGCAATTGAAAAAAACATTTGCAATTTCCAGAAGCATAGTCAAGATGGCATTGACAGAAGTTGTATTTTTGACATTCTCTGAAATTAAAATCTTGGCCCAAATGAAGTCCCTTGCCTTGTGTTCCCAGCCAGCTGTTAGACTGCAAATCTAAATGTGCAAGAACTTGCCTGAACTCATATTCAGGCAAGAAAGAAAGTAGTCTAAGAGACAGTCAAAGTGAAGAGAAGATAGAGGCATGTAGGAAATATCCCAGTTTCCCAAGGAACTAAAGTTATGAACAAAAAAAGCTTTCAAATCAACAGTTGAAACATCCTAGTACCCGCGAACAATCAGAAGAGGAGGCAAGCACCACAATAGGACTTCTGGATGCAGCACAGCAAGTTACTAATATCAAAGAACCCCCACCCTACAAGTTCAGCAGCAGTATCTGAATGCCCTGCAACCACAGCAGATTAAAAGATGAACCAGCTGCTGAGAGCGCTATGCTCATTGTTTCTATGAACACTCCTCTAAACAGACACTCAAATACATTATAGAGACTGTAACGTTTCTTTTGTTTCTGCTGTCTGTTGGGAGTGTAGCACCCATATGGACAGACAGCACCAGCATACAGACAGATTCTCCTAAATATTTTCAACACACAATTGCAATTAATAGACAAGAAGCTCCAGTACGTAGAAACGATGCAAGCTCCCCTCCCTTCTTGAGACTGACAAACTGCTCCTACTAGCTAGTAAGGGATGACTTCAAACTGAAGATTAAAGTGATTTGTTAAATTAAAATGCTTCCTTGCTTTCTCATGTCCTTACTAAACTTAGAGAATACACAGTTTAAAACACCTCATATTTAGTAATACATATGGAGAGAGTGTGTAGAGTAAATGTTTTCCTTCTTGCTTTTAAGTCTCAGGTTCTTTGCTTTTAATATAAATTTTCAAGTATTCAAACACTTGTGCAGAAAAATAAAAGGTTTTCACAAATTGGAAAGGACAAGTTTTCTCTTGATAGTCAAACAGTTATGATGTAAAGCGGTCTCATTAAATCATAAGTACTTTAACCTTTTCTTGAAAGAACTGGAAGATTTAAAGATTTATAAAGAAATTTTGCCTAAACTAGGAAATGACTCATATTTGACATGTATTGAAATGATAATGCTGATTTCAATAGGCACTCTAAGAGCATTTTCCTCCCAGGAGAGTAATTCAGTCATGGTTACCTCTCTGCATTTAGATTTTAAACTTACTTTCCAAAGCTTTTAATGTGCTACAGTCTGCCAAAACATGGCAGAGTTACACAGATATGATCAGGCAAAATAAAGCCTAGTAAAAAGATTATTTTTATAATTGCAGACACTAAATATGAAACAAATACATCAATCTGACATGTTCTCAAAGAATCTCCTGTTTCAGCAGCCTCGGCTGTATCTGAAAATTCATGTTTAAATTCCACTCTTAATTGGTTAAATAAATTCTGAAGTATCAAAGGAAAAGTGAGAGACCCTTAAAAGTGAATCTGAAAAAGAAAATACATAATGGAGCTGCTGTTACTAAGTGGCACAAATCTCATATTGGCATCACTATGCAGAGATAATGAGGTACACAATTGGCCTTAATTATACATTGCTATGCTTTCTTTTTTTTTTTTTTCAAGTTAATTTTTTAAGACACCAGTTTTCCTGAGGTTTCACTTCAGTGCATATCAGATTCTTTTAAGTTAAGGCTATATATTCTTTACTCCACTGCACACCTTGAGAATTTTTGCTAATATATACCTAAAAAATACAGCAATAAATGTAATTAAATCAAGATCAAACACACACAGGACTTTAAAGTTTTCAGAAGCCTGAAGGACTTGATCCTCACCAACTGAAATCAACTACAAGCATGGCAGTAACTTCAAGGAAACAGAAATCACAATTTATGGCCTTAAAAAAACCGAAACAAACAAAACTGTTTGAAATTGCAAAATAAAAGGTTAAGTTCTTTTATAAATAATAAACAGTGGAAAATAAAGGCATCATTAGAGAAAAATAAGTCATACTAATTGGAGAGAAAAAAAGTTATCATAATTCACTTTTGTTGCAAATCCACTTCAATTTACCTCAGCAGAACTTTTCAAAGATGACTTTTCTCAAATGTTTCTTGGGTATAAGGAACAAAGAAATGGGTAGCCAACAGCTCTGTCAGCAATATACTGCATATTAAGAAGGCTACATAAACTATTAAAAAGTATGAAGTTACTCTTACACTGATACCATCTAGTCTCAGGTAGCTTTTTCAACAATCCATTCCAAGACTATTAGTGACTCATGTCCAACATTCTGCTGGCAGCAGTTGTTACAGCAATATTGCAGGAAGGGAGAAAAAAAATCCCACACTCCACCTACATAACTAGCTGATAATTCCCATCTTTTCCTGCTGGATGCATTATACCACATTACCCTTTCTATGAAAGCTACTGAATTTTAATTTAGGAAAAAAAAAAACAAAACAAAACAAAACAACAAAAACCAAACCAAACATTTTCTACTGCTTACTATTCTGATCAGAATACTTTTTCAGAAAAACACTCTGCTGCAATAGAACCGACTCAGTCTCCAACTTAAAAAGTCCCTTTTTCTCCCTGGTGCTTACACTCCAACAGATTCAGAGAAGAAAGCTGTGAGTTCCTACGCTTCACTCTAATTCCCAAAAAAAGGTTCTTCACACCATCTTCTGTAAGGCCTGCATAGAACCTTTCATTGTCATCATAAGCTTAGTAGCTCTGTTCTGAACTACATTCCATAAACATCAATGACAGAAATCATATCCAACATTCTGTATGACATCTCACCGGAGTCTGAAGCAGCAGCAATGATGCTTTTCTCTCACTACCGGGAATACCTCTCCTGATACATTTCCCCAACACGCACCTTTTTTTGCAGTCACATCATGCCAGTAACTCATTGCCACTACGTGGGACTACTACTTCAGCAATTTTCTAATGATTAACTACTTAGCAAAACATTGTGAGGGATTTCAAGTTCACTACTTTGCCTTTTGTAATACCAAATTTTATTTCATGTCAGTTACCCTAGTCCTTTCAGTCATGCCAATCTTCCTGTATGACATCTCACTGTTCCCCTTCCCGATGATGCCTTTCCACATTGTTACCAGCTAGTATTATCGGTAGACTCTTAATACTTCTGCCAAGATGGTTAATGAAAACATAATACAAGGCTGATCCAAAGACTAATTCTCAAGGAATTCAGTTGTTTTTTTGCCTCCCTCCTCCTTTGCCCCCAGGATTACAAGCAAGTTCCTGTGAGCACTATCTATTGCCAACCCTCCCCACAAGCATTCCCTTTGACCCTACAACTTCTCATGGGTTGTCACATCAATGCTAAACTGAACTCCAGATAGAGAAAATCTGACACATTTACGTAGCCTGAAAATCAGTTTTCTCATCAAAAAAAAGCTAAGAGGTTAGACAGTGATGAGCTATCTTCAGTAAATCCATACTGCATTTTATCCCCGTTTTCATTTAGCTCTACATCTTTATCTATTCCTTCAAAGACCTTTTCTAAATCCTCATATGCCACTGTGTCAAGGCAAATAGGTCTGTCTTAAGATCCTTTTTCCTTCCTCTTTGTACAGACTGTGGCTGGGAAAGAGTTAACTTTCTTCACAGCACCCTGTATGGCCACATCTTCCAAATTTGTGACTAAAACACCATTGATCACTCACTAATATTTTGGCTGTTGCTGAAGCGTCTCGAACAGCGTCAAGCTTTTTTTCTTTTCCCACTCTGCTGCGCCATCCCACCTCAGTGGCAAGATAAAGTTGGGCCAAGAAGTTGGGAGGGGACACAATCAGGACAGCTGACCCAAACTGACCAAAGAAATATGCCATACTATATAACCTCATGCTACCAATAAAAACTGGGCTAGGGGACGACTTTGGGGAGACAGGGGTCTTACAAGGTGGCTGCTGCTCCAAGACTGGCTGGAAAGTGGTCTGTTTGTGGGAGGTGGTAAGTGATTGCCTTTGCATCATTTGTTCCCCTCCCACTCCCTTTCCTTCAGCTGTTAAACTGTCTTCACTGTGACCCATGAGTCTTCTTGCTTTTGCTATTCTCTCCCCTCTTTCACTGGTGGGGATGAGGGGGCCCTGGGTGCTTGGCTGCTGGCCACCATCAACCCATGACACTCTCCTTCCTAATGAGAGCATTATAGCTCCACCTCTGACTTGGTAGACTTGCACAATATCTCTTTATCAAAGGATTTTATCTACCAGTTCTTTCATAATTTTTGGACAAATAGATCTGACTGCATCAGCACGTACACCATAAGCTTGCAAACCTATGTTTGTACCTCTTTATGATCACTTGTTTCCATACATTTATTTCTGTTACCCAGAAATAACTCTGACTGTGATGTTATCCTCATTGAAAACAGAAGCAAAGTATTTATTTAAGGATTTGAGTAAGTTTTCCAAACTAATCTCAAGCATATCTTCACTGTACACAGGTCTTGCCTTCTTAAACAAAAAGAAAATTTAAGAGCTTTTTACTATTTAACACTAGTTGCAAAGTCTAATTCAGCTTGACATCTTTACAGTTTTATTTCTATTCCTACATATTCTCTGTGAATTTGCTTTGCCTTTCCCCAGTGCTTGCAGACTCTGCCACCTCTAACTACAAAGGTGCTTATTCACTCAGATGAGCTGAGGCACTACATCTCCAGTTTCTTCTTTAAGGGTAGAGATTTCTCTTATTTCTATTTTTAATAACCTCCAGATCTTCTTTCCATTCAATCTATAGACTCCACAGTTCATCTTGCTTTATTAAAGTAGTTCTATTTGTTTGTTCTCTATGAAACCCAAAAGTGTACCTACAGAACCAAAGAACTGTTTATTCTTCTATTACATGTGAATCTAGATATGAATACTCAACATTTTTGAAACATGTATTTCTAATAATAATGCCCTGATCACTTAAAGCCAGTATGCAGACTTTCATAGAATTGTAGAATGGTTTGGATTGTAACAGACCTCAAAGATAATCTAGCTCAAACCCCCCGCCATGGGCAGGAACATCCTCCACTAGACCAGGTTTCCTAAAGCCCCATCCAACCTGACCCTGAATCCTCCCAAGGATGGGACATCCACAGCTTCTCTGGGCAACCTGTTCCAGTGCCTCACCACCCTCACAGTGAAGAATTTCTTCCTTATATCTAATCTAAATCTACCCTCTTTCAGCTTAAAGCCATTACCCCTTGTCCTATCACTACATGCCCTTGTAAACAGTTCCCCTCCAGCTTTCTGGTAGGCCCCCTTTCTTGTAAGGTCTCCCAGAACTTTCTCTTCTCCAGTCTGAACAAGTCCAACTCTCACAGCCTGTCTTTGTAGGAGAGGTACTCCAGCCTTCTGATCATCTTTGTAGCCCTCCTATAGACTTGCTCCAACATCTCAATGTCTGTCTTGTACCAGGCTGGACACAGTACACTAGGTGGGGTCTCATGAGAGCAGAGTAGGTGGGCAGAATCATCTTACCCGACCTGCTGATCACACTTGTTTTGATGCAGTCAAGGATACAGTTGCCTTTCTGGGCTGCAAGCATGTATTGATGGGTCCTGTTCAGCTTTTCATCTACCAGC